>JAWWMW010001643.1:0-13166 GCA_035048345.1 Echeveria elegans | reverse complement strand
ACCTTCATCCCCCTGCCGTTTCGATCTCTCTCTTCACCTCTACAATAAGAAGTTACTTTTATAGTCATTGCTTCTCCGGGACGCGTTTTCTCTTGACCTCTGCATCGCTTTAAAAACAAGTCATACGGAGTTAAGCTTCTGCTTTATTCTTGATCTTATCATTTCTATTGAGCAGCTCGGTCGGTTGGTGACCTGATTATTTAGGGCTTATATGGTTAAGGTGTTGTAATTTTGTGGAGCCGAATGAGTTTCATTTATTTTACAGCTGAATTTGGTAATACAGTAATTATGATTTTGGGTTTATTATCCTTAACAGGCTTGGGCTGTTCCTGATGCTCTCAATTCCGTGAAGCTTTTCTATGAATGGTAGAAAGTTGAGCTGGTCGATGGTTGGAGGAGCAACTTTGAAAATGTGACTACTTGTTCGAATGTTGATTCGTTCCTCATTTGTTTAATGCAGTTAGTGTTGATTGAGTAGTTTGTTTAGCGATTATTGTTCGCTTGGATGATGAATTAGGCATTTGTAATGTTTGGTGTTATTGAGTGATGCTTTTTAGTTTTGTATGTTCAAGGTTGTGGTTTTTGTCAATGGTATGATGAGATGACAAACCTTATTTGGGAAAATTGTGCACAGCTTCACCAAGATGGATCGGACAGATAAAGGTGCCTGTAATGGGGGAGAAGACCCTTCAGTGAGTGATATTGGCTCTGTGAAAGATGTAGATTTGCCTTCTAATAATGGTTCATTGTCCGATATTTATGTGCAAAAGAACTCAGAAGGAAAGGATGCTCTCTCATATGCCAACATTCTTCGATCTAGAAACAAGTTTTCTGATGCCCTTGTTCTATACGAGAGTGTTCTTGCAAAGGATAATACAGTTGTTGAAGCTCACATTGGGAAAGGGATTTGCCTTCAGATGCAAAATATGGGTAAACTTGCTTTTGAAAGTTTTACGGAGGCTATAAGACTAGATCCACAAAATGCCTGTGCTCTAACACATTGTGGGATTTCGTACAAAGATGAGGGTCGGCTTGTGGAAGCTGCAGAGGTATTTCTCTTCGAAAGCTAAACCTAATGCTGTATAAGCTGCCCGACTTTTTATTATTAGTGCATCTCCAAGTAGATTCTGTTATAAGCAGCTGGACGTGTGTATGTAATGGCAGTCTGAAGATTGAAAGAGAAAATGTTATCCGTATTAGAGGTCAATGTTTTCAACAACAATTCAGGGATTATAACCATTTTGTCAAAGACTATAGATGAAGATGAACCGCTGGACAGATATTGATGTTTAAACTAGTACTCTTTGACGGCATTTTGCTTTTGTATTCCCATTGCTAAACCTGAACATTGCGGTTGTTATTCGTTGGTATGTACAAAAGGATGAAGGTTTAGCATACCGCGGAAAAACACACCTGTTTTTGGTAGTATTAACTGTTGAATTACGAGTGAGAACACCTCTTTACAATTGTTGTGATTCAGTTTCAATTTTGTGGGTGATGCAGTCATATCAAAAGGCCCGATCAGCCGATCCACTGTATAAACCTGCTGCTGAATGTCTTGCTATTGTCTTAACTGATCTCGGCACCAGCTTAAAACTTGCTGGAAATACTGAAGGAGGAATCCAAAAATACTACGAAGCGCTTAAAATAGATCCTCTTTATGCAGTATGGTCATTTTGGCCAGACTTAATATTGCTCCTTTTATTCTTTTTGCATAGCTGTCATTGGCTAATCAGCAGTGGTAATTTGCAGCCTGCTTATTACAATTTAGGCGTTGTTTATTCTGAATTGATGCAATTTGACATGGCCCTTAGCTGCTACGAGAAAGCTGCTCTTGAGAGGCCAATGTACGCTGAAGCATATTGTAACATGGGTGTCATTTATAAGAATCGGGGCGATTTGGAAGCTGCTATTGCATGTTATGAGAGGTAGAGCAACAAATTATCACAACAGTCTCTTCGTATCTTGGGTTTTGTTTCAGGTGCTCAGTTCCACTTCTCGAATGTTATATATTTTTATGTGCAGATGTTTGGCTGTGTCTCCAAATTTTGAGATTGCAAAGAATAATATGGCTATAGCCTTGACAGACATAGGAACCAAGGTCAAATCTTCACGTCCACACTCTAAGTTCCTTTTATAGTTTAATTCACTTATTTTTGAATCGAAAACTATTTATGTTACATTTTGTTGAGCTTCTCGATTCTATCGTAGGACTGACTTAAATTTCATTTATATGGAACATACCACTCATTTTTAGGTTAAATTGGAAGGAGACATCAACCAAGGTGTTGCTTTTTACAAGAAGGCGCTGTATTACAATTGGCACTATGCTGATGCCATGTACAATCTTGGGGTCGCCTACGGTGAAATGCTGAAGTTTGATATGGTAAGTAAAAATTGGCTGATAGTATTCCCTATGTTGCACACCTTTAAGTAACCGATGAAGGTTGCCCTTGACCGTTGGTGGGTTACCTGTGTTTTAATATGCATTCGAGTTTCTTTAATTTTTTATTGCACAAATAAATTTAAGTTTCCCATCTTGCAGGCAACTGTATTTTACGAGCTCGCATTTCACTTCAACCCCAATTGTGCAGAGGCTTGCAATAATTTAGGAGTAATATACAAAGACAGGGATAACCTTGACAAAGCCGTGGAGTGTTATCAGGTTTTCAGTCTCCACATAGCACAGAGTAATCTCTCTGCTGCATTTCTTTGAGCAACTAATAATGCGTCTGCTCCCGTCAATCACAATTCAGATGGCGCTTTCTATCAAACCAAACTTCTCTCAGTCGCTCAACAATCTTGGTGTGGTGTACACTGTTCAGGTTTGGCAACTGCTCCACCTGCATTCTATATTCCGTCTCAGTGGCTGGACAGATGCCTAAACAATTCTTTTTTTGTTTGTTTACAGGGTAAAATGGATGCTGCTGCGAGCATGATCGAGAAAGCTATTGCCGCAAACCCAACATATGCAGAAGCATACAACAATTTAGGTCTGTCCTTATGCAGGCTACCTTTATCAGCGTTCACATTGCCTTGAATCTCGTCTGATTTGATAACTTTTGTGTAGGGGTCAATATTTCAAACACCGTCCACGTTCTATCATCAGAAATATTTTCTTAATCTTAGGGAGCATTGATTTTCGGTTTTCTTCCGGCATTTGATGTGCTTTGATCATATTTCCTTACATTTCTACTAACTTCTTAAGTTATCTAGCCTATAGTGAATTTGTGTTTATAATTTCAGTCGTTTGCTCTGTTATTCTCATTGCATGAACTGCATATAAAACATTTGCATATGCAGGCGTTCTTTACAGAGATGCTGGCAATATATTGTTGGCTGTTGAAGCATATGAGCAATGCCTAAAGATAGATCCCGAATCTCGAAATGCAGGGCAGGTATTATTTATAGTTTGCAATTCTCAGTCAGCGATGTGCTTTGGCAGTTAGGTGTGAGTGTGATGATAGATGATTTGGTGAACTAATGATTTTGTGTACAACTTATTTAAAAAAAAGTGTACAATATATTGTCTTTATACTTGTCATACGTGGGACAAATTTTGTCAAAATATTTATAACATTCTATTTACTCAGTGCTGTCATTTTTTCAGAATCGACTACTTGCAATGAATTACATAAATGAGGGAGAGGATGACAGGCTCTTTGAGGCACACAGGTTGAGTAACCTTTTAATTCGTTAAGACTTAATTACTGATATTACGGTGGTGGCACCATATAACGTTATCAATAAATTTGGATTACAATGATAGAAGTTTGTTGAAGGAGACCCCAAAGTCTGAACAATGCAGAACAGTTGCTGCTCTGATGCATTTTGGTTCCTATCACTTTCTTTTCTCCCTTAGTAGTTCTTCTAATAATTTCTTTGCACTTGCAGAGACTGGGGTAGTCGTTTTACAAGGTTGTATGCACAGAATACATCATGGGACAACCCCAAAGAACCTGAAAGACCTCTTGTCATTGGATACGTGTCACCAGACTATTTTACTCATTCTGTATCATATTTCATCGAGGCACCTCTTGCATTTCATGATTACACAAATTACAAGGTTGTGGTCTACTCAGGAGTCGTAAAGGTAAATACTTTGTAGATTTTTTGTGTGTTTATCCATGAACACAGTGTCACTCAGCCATTAGCTTCACATTGCTCTAGTTTGTTGCAATGTGGACATCATAATCATATCGTCCTTTGTGAAATGGTGTTTTGTGCAGGCCGATGCAAAGACCCACAGATTTAGGGAAAAGGTTTTGAAGAAGGGTGGGGTTTGGAGAGATGTGTATGGAATTGATGAGAAAATAGTTGCTAAAATGGTTCGTGAGGATAAGATAGACATATTAGTCGAACTTACTGGCCATACTGCTAATAATAAGCTTGGAATGATGGCATGCCGCCCAGCACCCGTTCAGGTATGCTCCCATTTTTCATCTGCTTCACATTTACTAAATTTTCTAATAGCCAAAAATTGGATCTAGCAAGTACGACATCACTGGATGCCAAGGATGGGGAGTCAGTTACGTTCCATAAATGTGTTAATTTCCCTTATCGTCTTGTGCTTAGCTTTTGGGCTGTTGTTTTTAATTACTATAGGTTACTTGGATTGGCTACCCAAACACAACTGGACTGCCTACCATAGACTACAGATTAACGGATTCATTGGCGGACCCTCCGGACACAAAGCAGAAGTATGTATTTTGGTTAATTTTGTTAGAGGATTGATGGTGCCAAATTAGACCTTGTATTATATATGGCATCTATGTTTTCTTTATGAAATTTCACAGGCATGTGGAGGAATTGGTTAGGTTACCCAACTGTTTCCTGTGTTACATTCCTTCGCCCGAGGCTGGCCCCGTTTCTCCTGCTCCTGCACTATCAAACGGATTTTTTACGTTCGGCAGTTTTAATAACTTAGCAAAGGTAACTTCAGTTGATGATTTACCAAGTTTTTCTAATCCACTGAAGCACCTTGTGCTTCAAGTTACTCTAATTTGTAGAGCAACTCTATCTTATTATTTCATCAGATTACACCCAAGGTGTTGGAAATATGGGCAAGAATCTTACAAGCGGTTCCGAATTCCCGGCTTGTTGTAAAGTGTAAGCCATTCTGTTGTGACAGCATCAGACAAAGATTTCTTACAACTCTAGAGCAGACGGGGCTCGAATCACTTCGTGTGGATTTGTTGCCTCTGATCCTTTTAAACCACGACCACATGCAAGCTTACTCTCTCATGGACATAAGGTGAAAGCTCAGTCTTAATTATAAATGGCTGAAAAGCGCGGAAGTTATGAACTAATTGAATGCCGGATTAATCCAGTGGATAAATATTCGAAGAAAATAATAGTGTGTTCTTTGTAGTTTGGATACATTCCCATATGCCGGAACCACGACAACATGTGAATCCTTGTACATGGGAGTGCCATGCATTACAATGGCCGGATCTGTGCACGCTCATAATGTTGGTGTGAGTCTTTTAAACAATGTCGGTAAGTAGCTACCTTGTCAACTACCTGTTGAGCACATTAAGTATTTTATGTAACTAGTAATACTATGAATGTAACTTGTTTATTTTTGGAACGGCAATGCTATTCCAGCAACCACGCTCGCTGGTTCGGAGTATCTGTGCTATCCAGTCTTGTGTTTTAATACATTTTGCTTGTTGAATTTTAGGTTTGGGACATTTGGTGGCAGAAAACGAAGATGCTTATGTCCAGCTTGCCGTGCAATTAGCATCTGACATACAAGGGCTATCAAAGTTGCGTACGAGTCTTCGCAGTCTCATGGCCAAGTCCCCTTTTTGCGATGGGCAAAAGTTCACACTGGGCCTGCAGTCAGCTTATCGCAACATGTGGACTAGGTATTGCAAAGGCGACGTCCCATCCTCAAAAAACCTGGAATGGTTACATAACCAATCTGATCTGGAGGAAACGGTTACAAACTCGCCAGAGGCATCACCAGTCACAGATTCAACTAATGCTTCTGCAGGATCTATCAAAGCCAATGGACTTGACTAGGTTCCACCTATATCTCCTTCTTTGATGGAAAATAACAATCTAACAGAAGAAAAAGTAGTTACCGACAAATGTAGCAAGGTCAGAATCAGAAGCTCAGTGAGCTATTATTAGTATTTATCTGGTCCACTTTCTGGGACTGCTCTTTTCTTATTTAAAAAATCCCACCTCCTTTAGCACCCATGAAATCTATTCTTATAAAAGATTAGGAAATGGACCTTAAAAACAAACCTAAAATTATATTGTTACCCTCATTCTCCACCATTAATCACAAATATGTTATTAAAATTAAAGATAACGGACCCGGCCCATTAAATAAAATTAAAAAAATTAAAAAGTAACATTAAAAATTAAAAACTATAATTAAAAATATTAAAAATTAATATTAAAAATTAAAAATAAGCAGAAAATATTTAGAATTTTTTAGGTGAATCAAATGGAGACACGGAAATAATTCCCGTCGGGACGACAGGAGCGGCTAGTGGTTTATAATACACCCTAACCACTGTTGAGCTCTTTCTAGGTCGATGCAACCTCAACGACAACATGTATATGTGCTCTGTCCACTGTTATCTAAGATTATCAGCTTGTAACTTACATAGCTCCTGTAACTCAGAAAATTATATCGTTATTTCGACAAGTCTTCATTATCTCCTAGAAAACTTCTGGTGAAGCGTTCGTGACTCTAGCTGCATACTGCAAATGAATGCAGGGGGTGCTTTGTCGGCAGAGCGTATATTCCGTCGATAAAACGTATTAAAACGTAGGTATAACAATTAATATCGTTGGTAAATGATATTTTGATATTATCAATGAAGAATGTGTTAAGTAAAATTATACAGCAAAATGTAGAACGCGAAACAGAAAGAGCGGAGGGAATCAGGAGGATTAGGGCTTAGGGTTTGGAGCATCGATGTCGCGAATGAGAAAACTGAATTTGAAGCCGAATCTTGACCAATACAACAAGAAGCTATTCAATCTCACAGTCTTGCAGCGTATCGATCCCTCCATCGACGAAATCATCTTCACTACCGCCCAAGTCACCATCTACCAATTCGACATCGATTCCTCCCAATGGGTTAGTAATTTATTTATTTTCCTTATTGGAGTCTTTTCGGGGTTATGATTTTGCTTTTGATTGATCTCAGGGCCGGAAGGATGTTGAGGGGTCACTCTTTGTTGTTAAGAGGTATGCAGTCTTGTACTTTACGAAATGGTGAAGCTTTGTAGCTTTGATAATGATTTCTGTGTGAGTCAGTGAAGCCCTCGTCATCTCTTGTGTTGCAGAAATTCCCATCCTCGTTTTCAATTCATAGTGATGAATCGACGCAGCACAGGTCCGGATTTTATATGCTCTTGATTACTTACGTTTTAGTATATGATTCTTTTCCAATTCTTTTGTTCCTTTTTTTTTATCTGTATGATATAACTCCTAACATCATATGTTGACCAGAAAACTTAGTAGAGAATCTAGTAGGAGACTTTGAGTTTGAAGTTCAACCTCCGTATATATTGTACAAAAATGAATCCTCAGAAGTCAATGGCATTTGGTTTTACAACTCGCGTGATTCTGACGAATTTGCCAACCTTTTAACTAGGTAGTGATTCCCTTTTATTCGTAAAAGATTATTTTCATTTGTATTGTGAAAACTGAAATGTTTTCTCTTATAACGAGTTTCCTCGACGATACTACTCTAGAATTGTTGTACCAGTTAACCTTTATATTAAACCTTTTTCTGATTTTGAAACGGGATTTGTTGGTGCAGTTTCCTATGATTAAGATTGCTCTAGCCGTTTTAAAAATAAATAAATCAAAGAGGTATATGCACATGAAGGAATAAAATTCTTGGTGGTTATTAAAGGAACACATTTGAATTATAGTCATTATTAATTGTTTTTTTATGCAACAATATTCTCAAGCTGTCTTCCTATCAGTGGCATAGATGATAGATTCATTGTCTACTAACGTATGTTGGATTCTCCTTAACTTTGCAGGATTCTTGATCCATACTCAAAGGTTTACCCAAAACCTCAGATCACCTCAACCAATAGGTATGATTATATCGACTTCACTGAAGTTAATCGTTCTTTCCATCTGCAGTTGTTGTCTTTCATGCAAATAATATTTTATGGAAGCATTTGCCAACATTAAGGAACTACTGAAACTGACAGAAGACACCTTCGCTGACTGGTGTTTATATGTTCTAGCGAGTTTGAGGAGCTTGAAAAGGTACCTACCATGGCAATTATGGATGGCCCACTGGAGCCAGTTTCAGCAGCACATGCAATAACAGATACCGTTGATGAGTCAGCTTTTATGAACTTCTTCAGTGTATGTTCTTTAAAATTATTTTCATTCACTGTACAAGCTCGTCTTTATATTTAGATTTCCATGTGGTTGGGTCTTTGTTTTTATGGTTGAGCATTTAGTGGAGGTTCTTACTTCTTAGCTTCACGAAGATATTTTGTTTCTGATTGAGAAATGTTTCCCACCGTAATAACTTTTTCCTCTGTCATTGCAGGCTGCAATGAATATCGCGAATAAACCGTCATCATCAATGAATCGAAAAGATGACTATCAGGCTATTCCCAGTACCCCTTCATATTATTCCAGCTGTGGCCCGTCCTCTAACAGTGGTCAATCACAATCCATAATCTATTCCCCGCCAACTCCTTTACCACTCCATGGACCTGTCAGTGCAATCAGAAATAGCCACAGTCTTGTTAAGCCGTCCTCATTATTCCAACCTCCCTTTACTTCACCTAGCCCGATGACTCCAACATCATCATCTCCCGCAGGTCCACTTAGTTCCTCCATGAACAATTCACAACTGAATAGTATCCCATCAATCCTACTTTTTCCACCTCCCACTCTACAAGTCTCCCCCGCAAGCAATTCAAATTATCGAAGCTATGGACGAGATTTCGATCGGGAAAAAGTCCGTAATGCTCTACTATTGCTGGCCAAGGTACACTACTTTATGTTTGTTGTGTTAGGTTACATCATAGTTTCGGCACTGTGACCACCCAATTGAAACATCCATTTGATGTTATAGAAAGGATTGTCGGTGGTCAAGAAATATATCTATTACACTTGCATATTTCAACACGAGTGAACTTATTTTTGGTTCTAGCCTTTTATCTACTGTGCAGTTGATTGATTGCAATTCAGATACTTGGTCTGGATTTGATGCTACATCTTTTGGGATTTACATGATCTGTTAAATTATGTGACTGAGACATGTATCTTTGTTTTGTGTTGCCACAGGATGAACAGTTTATCGACATTGTCTACCAAGCTCTGCTGAAAGCTCACAACGCGTGACCTCATGTTCGCTGGTTCTTTTATCTCGTGGCAACTTTTTTTTGGAGCTGTTGGTTCTTTTATCTCGTTGTTCAGATCACCACCACATGTTATAGATAGTTTGATGGTCTATCATCTGTGTATATGTTACGAGGGAGCCGTGGCCTCTTCCTCTTGTGTCAACACCTTGTGTTTTGTTGGGTCATGGAAGAACTCATGGTTAGTCTATGTCTAGTTACATGTTCATGAATACTGAATCAACCATTTTTTAGGCATGGAACTCATGCGTTCTGTAGTTTGTTTAGTTTTAGCGTCTGAAAGAGCGTTAATTACTGAGACCATCCGTTATGCTCAAAATCAACTGCAAATGAATTTCTAATAAAGTTCCCTACTTTTTTTTTTCGGTTTTCTGAGAAAAATATAAGAGGTCATAAAAATATCATTTGCCATAAAATATCTGATTTTATATAAACAATCAATATGTTAGAGGGTAACTAATAACATGATTCCCCCTATCTCTCTATGTTATTATCCTCGATTATCCGCCATCTCTCCCCTTCCCCCGCGCCTTCTCACGTGCTCTCTGCCCCCATCCCTTTCACTATTCTCATACCAACTGCCGCGTTTATTACATTGGTTCCAGCCTAAAACAAAGACATGAACACAGACCGGATAATCCTGCGATTTCTGAGTCTCTCAGGAGTGTTTCTACAGGTGCAAGGCGGCAAGAAATAAACTTCTTACTAGCACGAACACATGTATTCCATTTCCAGAATGAGAAGGCAGTACCATGATACAACACAGATTTATTGCAAGGGTAAACAGCATGATGATCGCACAATAGGTCAATAGCAACTCAAGTGTTCGGCGGATAGAATTTGTATTTGAAAACTCAAGGCACTTATCAGACGGCAGCAAAGTAGTCCTTGCTGTAGGGATGCACATCGGTTCGGTCCGAACCGAGACCGATTTTTGCGGGTCGGTCCGGACCGCAAGACTGCAAACTTTCAAAAGCCTGGACCGCAGACCGATCCGAACCGAAATCGAACGGTCCGATCTTAGTCGGTCCAGACCGCATAGACCACGAATGATCAACTTTTTTTAAAAAAAAAAGAAGCCAAGTAAAATTAAGCTCAAAGGCAAAATAAATAATTCAAGTTTGAGTTTGGCCCAAACATTTTGTTATAGTTGTGATTTTTTGCAATGGTGTGATTTTTTGCAAAGGCAAAATAGACAATGCAATGCTGATTTTTTGCAATAAGTTGTAATAATAACCTTTTTTTCTGCAAAACATTTTGTTATAGTTGTGATTTCTTCAGTTGATCGTTTTTATTTCACCGATAACTTTTCTTCTAGAGAAATTTATCAAAAAAACATTCGTAAAAGTCGGGTGGTACCAGAAACACCCGAGAACTAGTAAAATTTAAGGTTTGCACTCATAACTAACAATTCGATTAAAAACGATTAATGTTTATTTGAAAAATTTATGAAAATTATGTAAACAACTTAAATTTTTCAAAGAAGCATATTGAAAATTATTGATAAACAACTTATTCAGAATTTTGATAAATAACTTTGTAGGATCTGTCGTTTTCATAATTGGCACCGTTTGGAATCGCTTCGGCGATTTCGGATCGGCAACCGATTTCGGCCAGCACTCGACCGTCCCCGCCCACGCCCCCGTCGTTACTATCCCCTATTAATCCCTTTCAAACTTATTTCAGCCGGGGAACCTAATTCAAATAGCATCTAAATTGTATAGGGGAGAGAGGAGGCGATTTTGACGATCTCCGATTCTCTTCCTTCGTTTCCTCTAACCGCCGTCGATCTCCACCATTTTTCTCGTCGCAGCAAGCCGCCTGGTTTCGCTGTGTAAAACGATCACCCTTTCTCCCTTTCTCCGGTGGCGTCCACTCGCAATATTTCTCCATAGGTCGCCACATCAATTAGCCGGGATCTCTCATTCAAGACCTAAATCTCGAATTGTGGTCTTCCCTGTCTAGATCCGGTGTTGTTTCTCGATGCCACTCTGAATGTCTCATGAAAGAAGTTTAATCGGATGGATGTCGCCGCTGTATCTCTGAGGAAAGAGGAAGAGCCTTAAATTGGTTTGGCCTTTTGGAGTTTGATTGCAGGGTGTGGTAAGACTCAATCTTTATTGAAGACTTAGTGGGTTGGTCCTGCTTGGTGACTAGGAACAATTCCGTGGCCTTCTGTGCTTTTGGATTTTGTTTCGGGTTGTGTGGGATTAGCCTTGAGTTATGCCGCCTTTGCGAAGACAAATGAGTTGGATGCTGATGTGTATGTGTCGGTGGGATGTCAAAATGGAGGATTTGCATACAGAAACAGATTGTTGACAATTTGTGTCTTCCGATTCTTGTTAAAGAAGAAATTTTAAGTAAATCGAGTTGTGTATAGTGGTGGATTTGGGGAAGGTGCCGTTATGATTGAAGAGTCACGGCGGGTTCAGTTCCGGCAACGCGATTCACGGCGGATTCAGATTCGTTCCAGTTCACGGCGGGTTCAGTTTCGACAGTCCAAGGTGGTGGTTCAGGGCGATGCTGGTAGTCTTTATCCATATCATTAGTCTTATTGTCTTTGTATTTCTCCCCACAGTTATGTGAGGGAGTGTCATTTCTTCCCACTTTGTGAGAAAGTTTTCTTTCTCCCCACAGATATGTGAGGGAGTGTGTCATTTCTTCTCACTTTGTGAGGAAGTTTTCTTTCTGTTTTTTATTTGGTTAGTATTGGATATATGGAGAGCGATTCTAGATCGATGGTCGTCTATCCTTTATCGTTAATAATCATTGATCATTGGATGTCTTTAGGGTTATGTTTAGCCTTGCATTAGTTTGCTTGTTGCTTTGTTGGGTATTGATGTACATTGTGACCTGTGCTTCAGTTGGTTTATAGGTACTAGATGTTAGTATGTCTTGTACAACTCATTGTACCCCTGTAACCCTTTTATCAAAAAAAATGGTTGGAATGTGATGTTCACAACATCTTATTCCCATATTTTTGTATCTTTTGACTTTTTCTGCGTAACTAATCGTTCCTTTCATAATTTGGACAAATAAAAAAAAGGATATTTGTGGTTTTTGAGATATTTGTTACCTTCAGACACTCATAGTACTAACAATAAAATATGCGTTAGTATTTTTTTTAACTAATATAGATGACTGCTAGGACTGTGCATGACCCGACCCAGCCCGAAAGCCCGACCCGGCCCGATAGTCTTTGGATTCGGGTCGACCCATGGTAATTTATTAGTTGGACGGGTTCGGATTTGGATTCGGGCCGTCCGACCCGAGACCTAAAAAAACAATTCGATCCACCCTGCCCGGCATCCCGCGGTTCGAACACCCAACTTCTCTCCCATTTGTCTGGCTTAGTTACCACTAGTCTAAGTTATATACTTGTACATATTTACTTACGTACAATACAATATAAACATTATGTTTTCTTTTAAAAACCTAATTGGTTACGATTTTATATACACACTAGTGGTGATCCCGTCGTCCCGACGGGAATTGTTTTTATTATTAAATTTATTTTTTATTTTTTTATTATTTAGTTAGTTAATAGGGATTTAATTAGGTTTCGTTGCTAAATTAGAGAATCTAGTTACATTTCGTCGCTAAATGTGTGGTTCATCTAGTTAGATATTCTATTATATATATAGATAGATGAAACGACACGACCCATAATATCTCACTTACCTCATTTAACATCTTCGATCCTCTCCATCTCCACACCCTCCTGTCGGCACTACCACCTCCGCTCCTCACAACCCACGTCGCCGATCAATCTCAAACGCCAAAAGGTACAAACTTTAAAC
>JAWWMW010001642.1:27829-39995 GCA_035048345.1 Echeveria elegans | reverse complement strand
AAACTCAAAAATATTCAAAACTTTAGAAAATAAATATAAAAAAGCCGATCATTTAGTTTCATATTTAACAAAAAAAAATATGCCTTAAGAATATTTTTGTATAAATTTAATTAAATATTTCACAATTTTACTAAATTTTAGCACAAAACTTTATCAAAAATATAAAAAAATGGTATAATAGTTTTGAATTAATGTTTTGAACGTCTCTGAATTTTAATGTAATTTTATAGTTTTATTTTCTATTTTTATTGAAACAATTGTTGATGGGTGGGTGTTTATTGAACTGAATATTTTTATATAGGTGGCTATTGGTAAAAAAATATTTTAATGGGTGACTATTGGTAATATCATATTTTACGGATGACTATTGGAAAAACCTGTATTTTACGGGTGGTTTTCGGTAATTAACCCTATCTTCTCTACAAGCATTTTCATGGGTCCTAGGGAGTTCCGACAATCTATCTAATTCTTTATAAAGGGTTTTCAGCTTATTTCCAACATGACCAAACTTCTCCCTATTCCAATCCTTAATGTTCTCTCGAAGCCTAGACAACTTTTCAAACAAAGAATTACCACTAGTCGACATCCACTTATTTGACATTATCTCCTTTAACGATTCATCTCTTAACGACATGTCCTCGAATCTAAAAATCTTAGCATGGCTATCACTCGAACACTCAATAGATAATAATATAGGACAATGATCAGATACATGAGCAGTGAGATGTCTGACCTGAGCTTCAGGGAACTTAGAACACCACTTCTCGTTTTCAAAAAATGATCCAATCTGACTTTTACTTCATCCGACTCCTTTCATCGATTTGAAAAAGTGAATTTGTTACTTGAACTGTAAAAGCTCTCCCATACCTCAACATTTCCAGCAAAATATACTCATCCTGACTGGCAGTGCTGCTCCTCCGCAGACACCGCCAATATAACCGAATCTTCCAATCTAACTCCACCAACCTGAGCACTCTCCGCACCTCCATTGTCACCTGAGACCACATTAATGTCGAACGATTTCGCTGTCCTCTTCCTCTTGAACGTCTGAGGTTTCACCCGAGGACCCATTGCTTTCCCCTCCATTTCGCTATCCTATCTTGTCTCATTGTCTTCTTCACACCTCGGCTCACAACCTTTGATTCCATTATACTCCTCACCTGATATGGGTCAATATTAGCACAGTCACTCAACTTACTCATGGGCCGCTGATCCATTGAGCTCAATTGGGTTATTGCCTCTACAGTATTATTTGAGCCCACACGTTCCACTACAACACCCTTTCCTTTATCCTTGTTCCTTTGATCGCCACATGAATTATTCCCCTCATCCAAATTCATACTCGGAATAGTGACAGTGGAACCCCTAACCTCCTCTTCAATCATTACATTTTGCATGTCTGTATCATCTCTGCTAACTTCACTTCGACTCTTCAACTCCACCAAATCTTCTTTTATCATATGAACAGTATCATCAACCAAACCTTGTCCACTCCCCTCACCAACACACCCCACGTAATTGTCCGCTAAGGAGCTAGTTTGAGATGCTTCGTTCCAGTTGCACGTGTCAATCAGTTTGACAAGCTCCTGATTTGTCATCATGGAGTTCATACCCTCACTAATCACGTACGAAGCTTATATTTCAGAAGACGATCCACCTCCCCAGCCACCACCATGTATCCAGCCAACGACACCGTAAACTGGGAACCATAATTGCAGTTATGCATCCCTGCAACATCAGCTTCCGCCCACTGCTCTTGCACCAAAGGCACCACTGTGTTGGCCCATTGAAGGTCCAAAACCCGACTCATACTCCGTTCTCATGTATTGCATGATCACTTTGGAAAATTCCTGAGTTGCAGTTCCGAGATCAGTCACATTACCATCCATATTAGCATCTCGTCCCTTTTGGTAACCCCAACCTTCACTGGCAATATTCTGACCATGCATTACTCTGGGCATAATTGCCCCCAGCATTCCATCTAACCGTTCTGACGATGAGTCTCCCTCTGGCACAACTCCTCGCTCCAACGGGGGCATTCGTAAGGAGTCGATATCCCTCAGCCAGTATCCAAACTTTGGTATTCCTTCCGCATTCACTACCGGAGTTGATCTAATGCGCATTCCTGTCTCGTGAATAAGCATTCCGCATTTAAAATAGAGCTTAGGTAGTCTAGGATAGCGAACATACACCCTAAACGATTCCCTTGGTGACAATCTGACCATAAAGCTAGAAACAATCGGACTGTTAATATCCCTTTCCACCAAAACTTTAGCAAAAGATCCTTTGAACACTTCCGATGTTTGATCCTCTTACAACCCTGAAGCTTCAACGAAAACACCAACCCCTCTTGTTATTTTCTGTAGCATATCCTTCGTAAAACATCCCAAGGGAAGGTTGTAGAAGTGCACCCACATGCGGAACGTTGTCAACCTAATATTGCTCTAATCGAAACACCTTCTTCGTACTTATCAACCAGAATGATGCAATTTTCAAACAGTCATGGACCATTATTAAGGACCTTATCACGTGCTTCTTCATTCTCGAATCGTGCAACCATCGCATTTGGTTCAATCCCCGCATATGTAGTTCAACCTGATCCCCAGTGTCTCTTCAGCACTTTCATGAATCCTTCCCTCTTGTATTTCTCAGGCAAACTCAACCTAGCTATCACACCCACTTTCGTATTTTCCTGCACTATCCTGGTGTCTTCCTCCGAGAGATTCAGCACCGGTACGTTCTCCATAATCTCTACCAAATCATCCACTGTCGCCGCTCTTCTTGTCATGAGAGAAACCAGTCGCATGCAACTTATCTTTCTTTAAATCGAGCATACTCCACTCACACTTAAAAATTCTTTCAGTTCCCAAACCCACGCCCGCCCATATCAATCAGAAGGATTACGTAATTCCAAACACACGCTAAAAAGTAGAACCTGCAATTCTCAAAGACACTCTCTAGAGAAGAGAGAAAAACCCCGCAAAATGTCATTTTTGTTTATAGCCATTTCAAAATGAGATTATCCGGCTTCTCCAGTGCAAGCAGGGACAGTGTATAGTCCAAACAGATGGCTAACAAGTAACAAGCCACAAAAATCGGTCAAAGATAACATGTTTAAATGTTTATGTTATTTGGAAAGCGATGAACCCAAGACCTTGTTTATGAGTTTTATCATTTGATAATTGCGTATTGTGTGCTGACGTCGACCAAATACCTAGAGAATGGCATCTTTCTATCTCATTAGAGACATCCCATTTTATATAAGACAGATTCCCTCTATGTAAAGAGATGCATCCGATTGGAAAGACTCCCTTTGGACATTCCTTAGATTTTGGCAAAAGCAAACCTAATTAAGAATGTACATTTTCTTTAAAAAAAACAAGGGCACGTTTCACATGTAAGTGACCAGCAAAGCAAAGGTATTATATATAAAGATTCGCACTAATGGCAGGGTGTTTTTGGGAGCTTATTTTGAAACCTAATTATATTAAAATAAAGGGATAATTACCGAAAACCACCCGTAAAATATGAGTTTTTACAATAGCCACTCGTAAAAAGTGATATTACCAATCACCACTCATAAAATCTTATTGTTTCGATCGTCACCCGATAAATAATATTTTTACCAATAGCCACCCGTTGCCATTAATTCGAAGATAACACCGTTAGAAATGACGTCACTTGAAAGGTTTAGGTGAAACGACGTCAAGTGAAATGACATCATTATTTAACGGCGACGGGTGGCTATTGGTGATAATATTATTTAACGTGTGGCGATCAAACTAAATAGGTGTTACGGGTGGTAATTAGTAATATCACTTTTTACGGGTGACCATTAGAAAAACCCGTATTTTACGGGTAGTTTCCGGTAATTAACCCTAAAATAAAAACTACTTACGTTGCACCCAACATAATCATACATGATTTCCTTAATTCATCAGTTTCTGAGCATAAACAATACTCACACAGGAGAAGAAAAAAACCTACTGTTTATAGGCATCATTTTGCTTTGCATATTGTCGGATACAGTGGAATTTAGCACGACGATCATGTTTAGCACTTTCTAGTCAAATTAGGGTTTGCTGGTCGTCGATGCCAAACTTAAGCTTGGGCTGGCTGTCATCATGCTTGAAAACTTGATCGGCGTCTCTTGACGAACATGAGCATGATAAGCTGATTTAGCTATCTTTTGATTGTTCGTATGTCGTTAACAATGTGTCTTTTGTCACAAGTTTCAAAAAAGAAAAAGAAAATGGATCTCTGTTGCTAAGTGGGTAATCAAATTAGGGTTATCATGTGGTCCGAGCTTTTGGTGGTTTGTCAACTTTTTCTTATGCTGTGAATGTGACGGGCATGAGCCCGAACCTACAAAATCATCGAGCCACAGCCCGAACCGACCCAAAAAAATCAACTATGCCCATCACCCGACGGAAAAACAACACCCCCAAACTCCACCGGAGAATAGGCCACTCACCTAAACCAGAGCAACAACAGGACGACCCCGAAGCCTCCCGGCTCGAAAAACGAACCAAATCCACCGCTAGAAGTGTCATCATTAAGGAAAGCCCCAACTATATGTCGTCTCCTGAGTTGTGAATTGTGATACGCTCTAATCTCTTCCTGTGTAGTGTCTGAAAACACATATAACAGGAGTGTGGCCCAAGATTTTTGTCTGCGAGGGTCGTCATAAGGACAGCGTCGAGATGGTGGAGGTGAGCGACTACGACTCCTGCCCAATGAGGACTTATGCTTCTTCTTCTCTCTGCTGTGTGGAACGAAGGAACCCTAGTCGCAAAGAGTGGAAAAGGATTGCACGTCACTTGGCCTTGCTGATTGGTCAAGCCTTTACTGCAGGGATTGCTGTGACAACTGACATGGATGAGGGTTCGGGTCGAGTACGGCCGTCCTTCTGTCGGGTCGAGAGATCGGACCGGATCGGACCATGCTCACCCTAGTTGCACTGAAAAACAGGCCACCCATTGTCAGTCTTTTATAAACAAACGGATTCTTATATATATGGGCCGGGCCTGATTGTGAATCACGTCTCGGACATATCATCTTGGCGCCTGTTGCAGCTGAATGCCTGAATCCCTCCCATACGTAGTTTGTGCACTGTTGGTTTCATTCCGACCAAGTTCACGCCCATCTGGGATGGCATTTCGTTTCCCCCCAGGTAAAAGAAGTTACATTTTACACATATGCTTCCCAACGGCTGGTACAATCCACTAATTGTCATTTTGAAGCGCAACTTGTAAGCATTTCAGTAATAGCTTCAACAATGTCCTCAACTTCGACGACTTGAACCCATAACTCTCGCATTCTTTGTTTTCTTCGACTACGTGCCAATTCTCCAAAACCCTGAGTGCCTTAAAGCTTCATTCTACCCAGCTGCAGCCTGGAATCTTTGCCGACCCCATGTCTTTCAATCTCTTCGCATCATCCCATCTACCGACAGACGCATAAATACCTGAAAGAAGAGAGCAATACCCGCTTGCATCTTGCTCCAAATCGTAGCAGTGCTTGCCAGCAATCTCTCCAAGCTCAACACTTCCATGTAAATTACACCCCAGAAGCAAAGCTCCCCAAACACCAGAGTGAGGTTGCATTGGCATGCTTTTTATCAAACCGTATGCCTCATACAACCAACCTGCTCTACCTAGAATATCAACCATAATAGCGTAATGGTCCGCTGATGCTATGAGTCCACGCATTCTCATCGAGTTGAAACATTGATATCCCTCTTTGACTAAGCCAAAATGTGTGTAGGCGGTGAGCAGTCCATTATAAGTTGCCAGATTTGGGGTAACTTGGGCTTCAAGCATCTCCTCGAACAGTTTTCTAGCCTCACCTGGCTTTCCGTTGATGCCGTAGCCAGTTATCATTGCAGTATATGCTATCACATCCTTGTTTCTCAATGCGGAAAACAGTTCACAAGCTTTTTCAATGTTACCTGATTTGGTGAACAAGTCAATGAAAGCTGTGGCCAAGTAATCGTCAACTTCCATATGAAGCTTGTTCATGTAAGATTCAATAAAAGGTATTAAGCTCAAATCTCCCAGTTGTGAACAAGCAGATAAAACACTTGCAAATGTCTTTTTATCAGGCTGGATTCGAGCAGGGGATCGGATCATCTCGTCGAATAGTGCAAGGGTGTCCTTTGCCTTGCCGTTCTGAGAATAGCAGGCTATCATAGCATTGTATGAAAACAAATCTTTTAAACTCATCTGATCAAATACTGCTCGAGCAGAAATAACATCGCCCGATGCCGAATATCCAGAAATCATGGTTATCAGTGAAATATTGTTTCTCTGCGGTATTTGATCATAGTAGCTCCTGGCCATAGCAATTTCCCCACACTGAAAGTACCCACTAGTCATCGTGTTCCAAGAAGCTGAATTCCTCTCCGGCATTCGCCTGAACAAGGAGCATGCTGCAGCCATATCTCCAGCTTTAGCATACCCTGAAACCATGGAATTCCAAGAAATGACATCTTTCTCTGGCATATCATTAAATACTCGCTTAGCTGCAGCTAAATCTCCAGAATTTACATACCCAGACAAAATTGAATTCCAAGAAGCCACATTCTTGCTACATATCATATCAAAAACTTTCTGCGCATTTTCCATTTCATGCAATTTCGAGTAAAAATCCACCAAACCCGTCCCAACATAAACATCACTACAAAATCCATATTTATGCACTTGACCGTGAATGCATACTCCTCCAGTTTTACACGCAGTTCTTGAACACGATCTCAAAGCAGATGACACTGAGTGTGTACTAGGACTAATCCCAAGCCTGCCCATATTCACATATGCCTTAAAAGCTTCCTTGAATTTACCTTGCTGTGATAAGAATCTAATAGTCACAGACCATGAGAAGGCATCGTCATCGGCCCGACTCCCTGACTGCACAAGAACCTGTTGTATATACTGTATATTTGTAAAAGATGTGCTATCATCCAGTAAGAGGAACTGCCGGATGTACAACGCTTTGAGATGATGGTAGCTGCATAGAATAATCTGGGCATGTATTTCCTTCACTTGCTTAACTGATTGGCAACTATGTAACAGAAGTTTCAGCTTTTTAACACACATCTTGCAACATTACAACTATTCTTTTTCTCATAGACGTTTCATCGAACAGTTGCGCTGCGCCATCCGAAACTTCAGTCTGGTTTTCATTTTAAGGAATCTTCAATGCAAATGTCAACATAAAATATCAAAAGACAGAAGCATAGAAAACCATGAAATCGCAGCACCGTTAAACATCATTCACCTGAAGCAATAGTCAAACGTCATTGCAAGCTTTTGGATGAGAATTGAAGTTTTTACTCAAGAGAGTGTTTGTACTTAAACACGAACGGAGGGTCAATGTTGTAATATATAAACATTTGGGGTCCATATGTCATTTAACTGAAACCTTATAATTTGTTGATAATGACAAACCGACCCCAATTTAAATTCGCTGATTCAGTTTTTTGAAGAAGAAAAAAAAGGGCTCGGGAAATCCGGCGGCGAGCATGTCACTCGCGAAGCTCGATGACGACATCATCCGGAGCATGTCCGTCGGTGCCGTCTTCTCCGACTTCGTAAGTTTCATCGCACCGTTACATAATTGATTAGTTGACTAACCGTCGATCAACGAATTACTGATTTCCAAAGTAATGATCTTTAGCATCCTTGGTGATGAATGGCATCGATTCAACTCTTTTTTGAAGCTAATCTAATTGTATAAAAATGATAGAAACCCTAATTTGATGCTTCTTGATTTTTAGGGTTTTAAAGTTTTGATTTTGGAGTTGTTTGGTTTCTTTTGCATTGAACTGAATTTGAATTGATATTAATAATTTAATTTATGCAATTTATTCAACAACAATGGCTAGCTTTAAGATAAAAGGAAAAGCAACTAAAGACTTTAGTTGTGAGTTCAACTCGAGTACTTACATGAATGCTGAACTGTATTGTATTGTACTGAAAATCTGAGAATTTCAATGCATAAGAACAAATCCTAATGCTTGTGATGATTTCTCGAACGCATCCCGTGTTGTTTAAGTCTTTATTTTTTGTGTATTAAGATTCTTGATTGGCCAGTTTCTTCTTACAAAATTGTTGGTCTTGGGAAGGTGGGGAAGATAACATCAATAGATTTTCACCGCACTGATGATTACTTGATTACCGGGAGCGAGGATGACTCTGTCCGGCTATATGATATTGAAAATGCCAAGTGAGTCAGCTATTTCCTTATGAGTATGTTGCATCTTATGGAATTGAGTGGTTGGTGGCTCATGCCGTATCTTTTGGCGCCTCACGGATCTTTACTTTTGGAATTCAGTCGCTTTTTATTTATAGTTATAAAGACATTAAAAATGAACCTTAATGAGCAAAAATGTTACATTTGATCTTGAGGAGGTTTAGTGGCGTTATACTTGCTGTGTTATAAATAGGTTGTTAAAGACTACTTATCACAAGACGCATGGCGTGGATCGTATATGCTATACACATCATCCAAGTGCGCTCATATGCTCTTCAAAATACAATTTTGAGACTACCGGAGGTCTGTATATGTATATCTACCACAGTTTGAAGTTTGGTTGATATGTACTATTCTGTTGATAGTTTTGTATTGTGTCTTATGACAGAGTCATTGCGTTATCTCTCGATGTATGATAATAGATGTCTCCGCTTCTTCAAGGGACACAAAGAAAGGTTCGTCGGACTCGATATCTCTGATTGTCTTTGATGGTGCATAAGCTTGAATGGTTCAGTTAAATTGATGATCATGGATGTTGTCAAACTGCCCAACTTTCTTCCATGTTGTTGTTTAGTGACTTACACAGCTCACAAAGCTTACCTGGAAAATAGTGGTTTATACAGATTATTGCTACAGCGTTTTGAACTCACTTCTAGCGGCAACTGTGAAAAACATGTGTCCAAATACGGGTGACGGTAACAATACTTTAAATAACATTAAAGAAAAGGAAAGTAAAGGAAAATAAGAGTGAGATAGGTTAATATACATCATCATGTATCATGATCGATGCAAGTACGTAATGGTGAGAAATCGAGTGTTGGGTTTCTCTTTCTCCTCCAAGCCAAGGTTCAAGGATCTCTCACAAACAATTCCAACTCATAGTATTTTGCAAGTTTCATATAGTGTATTCCACCAATTTTAACAGTGAAAATACAGTTTATATAGTTTGCTACCTGTTCTTCTGTATATGTCTGCAGTGTTTACTACTGTTTTTTTCTCTGTAGGGTCATATCCATCAGCATGTCCCCGATAAATGACAGTTTTATGTCTGGTTCACAAGATCACACTGCTAGACTGTGGGATCTTCGTGTCAATGTCTGCCAGGTCAATCATATATTATGCCAACTATCTTTATTTTTTAAGGAAGTCCATTTTAACGTAATTTGAGCTACGGACTAGTTACTGTAGGATCTCTATCCAATGAATTTACATATTTTGATTGTGCTTAGCTTGTGAATTTCTCAGGGAATAATGCATCTTCGAGGTAGGCCTACAGTTGCATATGACCATCAAGGTCTTGTCTTTGCAGCAGCTATGGAAGGAGGAGCTATCAAGTTATTTGATTCACGCTCGTATGATAAGGTACATACACAACCTCTATTTTTGTGTTATGTAGTGCTTACTGACCCGATTTGAAGACTAAATTCTATCGTATTATTATAGGGGCCCTTTGACACGTTCTTTGTTGGTGGTGATACAGCGGAAGTTTGTGATATTAAATTTAGCTATGATGGAAAATTAATGCTCTTGACCACCACAAACAACAATATTTATGTTCTTGATGCGTATGGGGGAGAAAAGGTGGCCTGGATCTACACTTACTTTACTGTTTAAACTCAAAACAGCCTACTTTGCTGACACGTCATTTTCTTTTCAGCTCTACACATTCAGTGTTGAGTCATCACCGGGTTCCAATATAGAAGCTACCTTAACACCTGATGGACAGTATGTGCTCTCAGGTATGTTGACTGTGGCCTCTCCTATTTCTTACAAAACACATATTTTCGTAATGCTTAATTGCTCTGCATATGCTGCGTCTAAGTCATTGAATAAATCTTTATTCATTATTGCATTAGAGAAGCTCACTACTGAGGCCTTTTCCATATTCTGAAATATTATTACTTGTTTGGTTATAGGCTCTGGTGATGGCACTTTACAAGCTTGGAACATCAACATAGGGAAAGAGGTAGTTTAAATTTTGTTATATGAAGTTAATTTAGTTGCTCATTAGTCATTACTATTTCCTGGTGATTTAATGAAATTGATAAAAGTGGCCGATCTTTGCATTTGAGTTACTGGCTGATTGTCACAACAAAGACCACAAATTGGCATTCATAACTCGAATCTGTCAACAATGCAAAAATTAATTTTCAGGTTGCAAATTGGGATAGCCATATAGGGGTCGCATCCTGCTTGAAATGGGCTCCCCGGAGAGCTATGTTTGTAGCCGCATCTACTGTTCTTACATTCTGGATCCCCAATGAGGACGCAGAGGCCAATCCTCCAACAACCACTACAGTGGGTCCCTCTTCGTGAGTGTCTTTGTAAACAATGACATCCTGCTCTTACTTGCTCCCTAAGTAAGGTACACATCTCTTCATAGCCCCTGTTAGGCTCTCTATTTTGCGCATGATGTAAAACAAAACCTTAACTTTGGCATGTCAGCCATGGCCCTTGCACAAATTAGTAAGAAATGACAAATGCGTCTGTCATTAATCTAAACACTCTCAAACATGTTTTCTTCAAACCATACGTAAAATGCAGGAGTGCGCAACCTATGGTCCTATACTCCGTTTTTTGTTATTGTTGTCATAGTCAATAAGAACCTACCTACTGTGAGTAGTTAAAAATCAAATATGACAACATATACTTTATTATTAATTGAATTCTTAGCACATGATCCTCATAACTCGTATAGTATGATGCTTTTGTTTTTGTGTATACAGATTTTCTGTTTCTTTCTCACACCTGCGGGTGCATTCTGGTAGCATTGATCTTTCCCTTTCCAGTGACAAGGGCACATTAAGTAGCATTTTTCGTCCGATACACTAGCCAGGATAAGGGCAATTTTAGGAAATCGTTTGTATCCATCATCCTCTGCATTAGTTTTTAACTAGAGGTTCTATGGCAGGCCATGCACAGAGGGGCGGAGCCAGATTTCAAATTAGGTAGGGCTGGATTTTTTTCACGTACAAATGCTATTACTCCATATTAATTAAAATTTAACATATACTTGTGAGATCTCTCACTAACAAACTTTGTTTATGGGAGACGCTAGAGTGTTAAACACGTTAGTTTTTATCAATTTGGAAAAAAGTAATTTTAAAATGTTAAAGAATGAGCAAAATTTCTAATATATAATTAAATATTTCAATTCTTTCTGACGTTTTTGTAAAAAAAATAAAAGAATTTGCTAATTTGTAAAGAAAATCTTATTTATACTTCAAAAGTACATCGAATAAACTAAAAAATAAGACAAATATAACATCGTTAAAAAATTAAAAGGATTCTTTTAGCGAAAATCACCCGTAAAATATGAACTTTATTGAATTTATTTCTTAAAAACTCATCAATCGACCAATAATTATTTCAAAAATACTAGTGTTTCATTTAAATTTTTTAAAAAATAACAAAACAAATCATAAATAATAAATAATTTGAAGTTCAAATTTAAACAAATCAATAGTCAGGAAAAATAATTAAAATAGCTTAGTTGGTTATGTCACATATTAGAGTAGGAAAGGGTACGAGTGTGATTCCTGCCAGGAGCATGTATAAATTTTTGTACTTAAATGGCTACTTGGCAAATAGCATAGGGTGGTAGGGGAGGGTACTAAAGTCTAAATAAATGTAGATGACAAATGAAAAGAATCCATAGGGTATTACAATTAGGGATGGCAACGGGGCGGGTCGGAAGTAAATTGGACCTGCCCCGTCGCGGGTCAAAAATGTTTCGCCCCGCCCCGCCCCGCATTGGACCCGCGCCCCGCGCCTAATTAAGGCAAATTTGCCCCGACCCGCCCCGACCCGACCCGCAATTAATTAAGATTAATTAGGGTTAATTAAGATTAATTAAGATTAATTAGGGTTAATTAGAGATTAATTAGGATTACTTAGGGATTAAATAGGACTA
>JAWWMW010001640.1:0-10273 GCA_035048345.1 Echeveria elegans | reverse complement strand
TGGCCATTCTTTGTGTTTCTATGTGGCGCGATGTTCTGCCTTTTATCAAGCTCAACTTGCCATCTCTTCTGCTGCCATTCTCAATCCACGAGCCTCTTCTTGTTGCGAATCGACTACGTAGGCATCACCGTCATGATCATCACGTCCTACTTCCCACCAATTTACTACGTTTTCCAGTGTCAGCGGTTATGGCAGTTGGTCTATCTCGGCGGCATAACAGTCATGGGAATATTCACAATCATCACAATGCTTACACCCTCACTTTCCTCACCCAAGTATCGTCATTTCCGCGCATTGCTCTTTTCATCAATGGGCTTCTTTGGGATAGTGCCTACAATCCATTCAGTAGTCCTTAACCGGAACGAGCCTCGAGCTCTTGAGACATTGGGTTATGAGGCTGCCATGGCCACGTCTTATTTGATCGGGACAATGTTTTATGCAACAAGAATTCCGGAGAGGTGGAGGCCTGGTTGGTTTGACTTGGCTGGCCACAGCCATCAGCTGTTCCATATCTTTGTGATCATGGGTGCATTGTCACATTATGGAGCTGCAATTGCATTTTTGGATTGGCGTAGCAACGCAGGTTGTAGCTTGTAATATCGACGATTGATTCAGATTCATTGATGAACAACGTCAATCACATCATATGATGATTTTAATAGGATGGGTGACATTCATTTGTTGGAAGTTGGCGATTGTTTTTACTTCTACTTTTCTGATGAGCAGCAACAGCAGTAGCAAAGCTGCCTCATTATATTTGGTTCGTTTGTAATGCAAGTCAATGTTCGTCAATGAATTTACAGGCAAGGCAAGCTGATCATCACACTTGCAATCTTGCATTTGTATTTATGGTTATGGATGGGTTCCATCAACGGGAAAGTGGGTAGTAGGTACCCATAAAAGCTGGCTGCTCCGAGAAACCAGCAACCTCCTCCCAAGTTCAAACAAACACATGGCTTAGCTGCCATGAAAATTCTCTATTATTGGTCCAGCAGCTTCAATTATGATTTTATGTCGTATTGAATTTGCTTCGGTCAATTAAGTATCTTCAATTTCAACAACATACACCTGTCAATGAATGTCCAATCTAAATAGCAACCTAATCCGTCACATAATATTTTTGGATATTTCAAAATATACCTTACACCTCATAAAAAAAAATATTACGCTCTTCACTTTTACTATCACATGCATTCTCTCTCTTTCATCATTATTTTACTTTTATTACAGTCACTTATCATTTATTACCAATCAAATCATTCATTTTTGCATACAGACGCTCTCTTTCTTTAATTATTACATACTTTCTTAATCTCCGTATTCTTACCAAAACGTAAGGATTATTATAGGACGGATGGAGTATACAATATTACTCGCTTCATCCCATAATATTCCTTACACCTTTTTTTTGGATGTTTCAAAATATATCTTACACTTATTAAAATGAAATATTACTCTCTTCACTTTTACCCTCACATGCATTCTCACTTCCATCATTATTTTACTTTTTATAATTATTCATTATTTATTACCACTTAAATCATTAATTTTTTCCATACAAACTCTCTATCTTTAATCATTAACTAATTTCTTTCACTTTTTTCATACTTTCTTAATCTCCGTATTCTTTGTCAAACATAAGGATTATTATGGGACAGATGGAGTATTTCATTTTGATGATTCAAAGTGAGGACAATAAGAAATTCAGAAATGCCGGCTATATGGCCTGTAGTGATCATATGGCTGCCGTTAATAATGTACTTGCTGCGCATTCCCTAACGCATCGCATACAAAATAACATTGCAGCCAATACTCCATCCTAATCAAATGCATATACGGTAATGGTAGGAACTTCCCAAGTTATCCAACACCCTTAGGTCAATGACGCATTTTTTCTGATTCCTATGCGAAAGAAATACCACACTCACTTCAAAGAAAGTAGTACCTGTTGCACCTGAATAATAATATATAAAAAAACCATGGATATTCATCATGAAGTTCAATTCTATCCATTCTTCTTCTTCCTGACAACCTAATGGGTTGGAAACTAACATGTCCCGAATCAGAGCCAAATCTCAATGCAGCACAACCAGAGTTTAGATGGACTGCTGCCTCTACATACGAAAATCAAATGTGCAACTAGAAAATGAACAGAACTTATTTCCTTTACAGATCCTCTTTGACGGGGCTATAAAACTTTGGTTCACCATTCAACACCAACACTGCGCACTGGATACGAGGCTGAAGTAGGCTCTGATGACGATTAGCTTTAGCTTTGAATTACCTGCCTGGGACGAATTTCACTCGGTTACATTGTTTCAAGATAGAAAGAGCTTCACGTGTCTTCCCGAGCATTAGATTCACATAAACTACTGTCAAAATTGCCTTTGTGTCATTTGGGATGGCAGAGAAAGACTGGGTTGCAAACTTGATGGCCTGTTCTAAGTCACCCTGCCTAGCAAATAATGTAGCCATATTCACAAACAGAATTCCACGCGCTTCTTCTGGAGACGGAAATGTAAACTCACGGAAATCTGTGGAACTCTTCAAAGATTGGGTATGGCGGTTAGATTCCTTGGACCCCTTATCACATTTGATTTCCCAAGGCCCGCAATCCTCTTCTGTATAAGGCATTACAAAACCCGTTTCTTCATTCATATATTTCAACAATTGCTCAGCGGCTTCTTTTGGTCTGCCAAGCAAGCAGAGAGCTTCAGCTGCATACACACGACCAAGATAGACATTGATTTTAGCACAGTCTGGATGTTCAAGTAATGATTTTGCTACAGATAGCGCATTCAACGGATTCCCTAATTCCAACTCCACATAGGCCAAATAAGCAAGAATTGTTTGCTTTATCGTATGATTTTCCCGCACACGAATTTGTTCAAATTCCACAATGGAATTTTTAAAAGTATCACTGTGGACCTGCCCAACTTTGAATTCCTTTACATCCCCATTTGATACCTTGACATTCCCATCAGGTCGCACATCATTTGAATTGAGAAATTCTAGGTTCATTTGAGATGACAAACTGGACTCTGTAGCCCTTGAGGATGAGTTCATCAAATACAACGCATTTAGAAGGCTCTGACGTGCTAAAGAAGCCGACAACTTGAGAGGTTCAGCCTCATCTAAGTGTCCGTTTCCAGTAGAAGATTTCTGATCACTCTTAGCGGCATCATTTTCTATCACAAGCTGCCGCAACTTTCCCCTCCCAATTACACAGATTTTAACTGCTGAGCTTTCAGAGGAAGATCCACCGGATTGTATGAGTCCTTTCTCCAAGGCAGATAAACAACATTCTGCAACACGAAGCCACAAAAGGGGCTGTTTAGAGAATGCCAAGCTTGCCTTCTGGAAACAATGAGCAGCAATAATAGGCTTCCCACAAGCCAAATTCTGCAATCCATAATTGTAGAGTATGCTGAGAGACTCATCTTGTGATAAAGCTTTCTTTTTATTATGCTTGCGAAGCGCAGCAAAATTAGTTAGCGCCCTGGAAAAGAACAGTGCCGCAGTATGGAAATGCCCTAGTTGATAATAAATGCATCCAAAATTGTTATGGCATATGCTAGAAAGTACTGCTTCGGTTCGATGGTTTGATGCCACTAGCAATTTGCTGGATTTGGTGTAATTCCCACGAGCAAATTCAAACTGAGACTTGAGGAGCAGAGCAACTGTCGAATCCCCTCCATGTGTCAAATTCATTGCTTCTTTGACTTCTCGCTTTATTGACTTTAGATTTCTGGTTAACAACAAAAATCGAACCTTGTAGAGCTGTAATAGTCTGAGATCAATTTTAGGGGACGATTTTGACCGATCAAGCAGAGATCTTGCAAGATTGCTGGAAGCTGATAGACCACCCACTCTGCTAATATCGTCTCTGCCTATTTCCAGAGTCGACAACAAAGTTTCATAATCGGTGGTCTCCTCAGAAAAGGTTCTTGACAAGGAATTTTCATCTATATCAGTGTTAGCAGTTGGATCCACGGTACCCATATCGGAAGCTGCAAGAACAGACGCAGATTTTGCTGCTAAATTTGAAGACTGTTGGTGGCTAGGACTGGTAGCGTCAGGAGGAATTCTGTTGGGTAAAGAATTGACATTAAATGTTCTTTCCAGGAAGCTGAGTACATCCTGCCCATCAGATATCAAAATGATGTTAACATAAAACAGCAATACAGCTTCCCACATAATTGCCCCACTAAAAGTTCTCACAAATTATGAAACTAATATATTATTGTACCCTTTCCAAAAGCTAATAGTCAACATATTGAAACATCACCTTCTCTGTTTCTTTAAAATCTTTACTCTACAAACCATAGAAGCCTTAGATAGATGCAATCTAAAACCTATGACTCTTTGCCACACTGAAAGTGAATTCTATCACACAAACAAAGCGAAATAACTAGAGGCATAAAGCCATACATTATGGGAAAAATAATTTGCATGTCCTTTAGTATTGTGCACTAACCCAGATCACAAACATTCCAATACAGAAGACTATTAAGTAAAAGTATATTCATTGATGCACTTCATGAAATACTAAACTCAAGGATGGTACGCAGTGTAGACGATAAATACATATATAAAATGAACTATGGCTTCAATGTATTTGGCAGCTTTGTATAAAAGGGCTTCTTTCCAGTATGACCTAGCCGCTTTTAAATCATCAAAGGGAAAGAAAAACTGAGTTTGGTGGCTTCGGATAAATTTTCACATTGCGATGTTCTTCTACAAGAATCACTCTTGTTGTTACAGAAAAATGTTGAGCCACTAAGTGCCAAGGCATTGACAATCAGCAGAGCCCCAAATAGCTTTGAGGCATGGGAATTAATAAGGTGATGGATACACATCGAAAAGAGCAGTGGAGCCTTTGACGAATCCCTTCACAGTTTGTGATGCCATCTTCAACCAGCAAGATATACTGAATCCAGAACTACTCGCATGAAACATTCATTTCGGCATCTAAGAAAGAAAAAATACAGAATCCTAAAATAGGGAAATGTGGTTCTTATCTCCAAAATTACTTGGTGTAAGATGATTAAGAAAATAATAATTTCCTATATGCCTCAGTAGAATGTATATGCAGGCTGATCTTGATAAGTTCTTACAACAACCACTTGTACACCCACTGCTCAAAGTTACATCAAAACTCATTCTTACTACAATAGACATGTGAGAATCAAGGTAAATTCAGCAAATCTCATCAATATGAACACTAAACAGTCATAAAGCCGATCCAGTGATATACTGATATGATCAACTTGCTGGGTGGAAACATATTTCACAGTAAAGTACATTTCATACCAAAAAAATTAAGTACTTACTGCAGATTTTGTCGCATTTTGAAGTGCAAGGGCAGCATCCAGTAACAACAAGCAAATTTGCAGTGCTATACTCTGCCAATTGGTGCACTGATTAGGTTCAAGTGGATAGTCAATTAGCATCGCATATTCAAGCTGAAATTTGATTACCTCATCTAATGGTTCAATGTTCCGGTACATAGGTTCCAAATATGATAGAGCCTTTCCATACTCATGAAGATGATACCATATCATAGACTAAAAAAATCAGAAATTAGTAGTGGCGCATTTTGAGCAACGGTGTGGTAAATCATAACAAGTGTAAAGAGCAACAAAGGATGTAGACCTACAATGTTTAGTGATGCTACCGAAGTATCATAATCACCAGCATAAACAAGAAAACCCTCATTTTCTGACATCAATGAGTTACTCCCTTTGGATACTGAATCAGACTTTTTTAGTGCATTGTTGCCTGCTTCTGACGAGTCTTCAGCTCTACGAGCATCTTCACTTCGCTTCTACAAGTTCAAGAATACACATATTATTTACATGCTTGAAGTGCATACATGGAGTTGTTCATATCAAATTGATCTCACATCAAAAACACTAAATCTTCTAATACACTGGACCAACTGATTAAACTGGTCATAATTAATCAACTAAAAGCCATGAGAGCATCAGACTGGTCACATGAATTTGATGATTTAATCAATAACTCTAAACCAATTTACCTTATGGCAATTTACTATTTTTGATTGTTGGTGAAACATTAAAAGTGAGCTTAATTACCCTATATACGATGAGGCTAAAGAACTCAATTTTAGCTACTAATATATTTCAAATAAAAAAGTTTGTGAACATAGAAATGTGTATTCATGGTTTAAGGTTCAAGTTAATTATCAGTAAATTAAACATTTAATTATGTGCTCATAAACTTCGTAGCCTTATATAATGTTCATGAGGTTGAAATGGAGTTCTTGATTCCTCCCACAGATGGAGGTTTTCATTTGCACCAGTTTTTCGAGAAACATGGTGAGTTCTGACTGTATGAGTGAGAACTCTCTTTATCTGGAGAACTGTGATTTCACTGCCATGAATGTATGTATGATCAATAGCTAATATTCATTTTCGCCAAAAAATAATCAGGCTCAATGGACCTTTTTTATCGAGCTTATGCCCAAATAATGAACCACTAGGCTCAATTACGGGTATAAATAAAATGGTCAATGTATCAAGGGCTTACAAAATTTTCTCGCTCCACATGATAAGAGGATGTTCTCATTTGAACCCTCCACCACAATGTTACTACTATCTTTTATGCTTTACATCAACTAATAATAAAGGATGAAAAGTTTCCAAATGAGGATATTTTTACAGACTAGCATATCATACTAATAATAACAACTGAGCACAATCAGGATCAGTTGTCACTGCATCGAATAGATTTCAATGACTAGAGTCACTAGAATAGCTTCAACCCCTGTATTCAACCAAGATGCTTACTAGCAAAAAATACATCTGACGTTGCACTAGACAATGCAGTCGACAAGGTTCTTATAATCTGGTTTTCTAAGCAACCGTCCAGATCGTATTTATAATGTATGTCGTAATATTTCCCCAGGGGGCAGTATTCAGATGATCAAGTGATGATAGTGATAGGCCAATCCTATAAAAATGGTAGATAATATTTGTTCTTTGGAAAGAAATGAATTTCGCAAAAAATTGTGTAGCAGAGAGGGACAGAAAGATAGAGAAGAAAAATCAAGCAAGTCGAATTATATCCTATGTTTGAGGAAACTGATACGAAGCACAATGGCAAGCCAGAGGACATAAAAAGAATTACCTTAACATCGCAAAGCTTGATAAGCAACTTCCTCAAATCAGAACAGTCATCATAGAAATACTCTGTCACTGCAATGTTGTGCAACACCTGTAATATGCATTACATCAGGTTTGGTGTTAAATATGATGTTCGACACCATTGTTTAACAAAAACAAGATACCTTAAGGCAATCACAACACATACACGTATCTGTCTATCTGAATAATCTTACAATTGTTCCCAATATCTACTTGTCCATATTCCATAAAGCCCATACATACTGAATAATCACATCAGCTAATTTTGAAAATAAATTTGCAATGACATGCTACTTCAACAAACCATAAGAGGTTCCCAGTTCCCACTGCACAGTCAAGACAAAGGTGGTTCATTTGTACTGCAGCCAGCTTTAACATCTCTCAACTTATATAAGCATAATTAAGTAAATGAATGACCTAAGCATGCAAGTATAGCAATTCCAATGAACGGATCCACACATGTAATTTTATTTTTGATACGGCATAAATAAATAAAAATACTAGTTGACAAAATTTAACAAGTCATAACAAAGAAGATGCAGATATAAATATTGAGCACCTTCTTTATCAAACCCACTCATCAACCTGTCCTTTTGGCTAGAACCAACAAAACATGCAACTGATTGTTCATGATGTCATCTAACAGACGACTAAGCACTAGCAGAAGCCCTCATTAGTTAGCACAAGCTATATACATCACATTTCATCAAATTATAGACATACTTTCGGATGGACATATTGATCTTAACATATGCTTTAGTTGATATACCTAAAGTTTCTACTAAATACATTAAAACCACAGGTTGCAGCAATAATAACTGCCTGTTACTGATACTGCATGAAAACCTCATTAGACGGATACTATCAGCTCATGCCGTGTCCCGTCTCTAAACGACTTTAAACTACATATTAATTGGCTAAGCAAGGAAATGTTATCCGTCACTGACCAAACAAATATTCTTGTACTTGACATCGTTTCAGCATTCATATTGGAAAATAATGAGCAAAAAAACGGGCAAGAGTATCTACAATTCATTGACGTCTAAGAAGACTGACGGGGAATAAATCATCATGCATGCTTCAGCTTCCCAATCAAACCCTAAAACCAGTATATTGAGGCATTGACTAACCCTTATGTACTCAAATAAACACACACTTATGAAGATTTTAACAAGGTCTGATACTCAGACTTGAAATCAGAATACAATCTCATAATTATATAGGGATGGCAGATTTTGTGTGTGCCCATAATTCATAATCGCAACTTGCCATCATCAACAGACACCAACCAAAAAGAAATAGAAAAGTTTATAAAAAAAGAATAACAGCAAGGTACCTTTGGATCGGCTGGGTTCTTGACGAAGAGCTGTTTGAGGAGTTGGAGACATTCGGAATACTCTTTTGCATGGAAATGAAGAGCAGCTTCCTTGGCTAAGGCAGACACTGCATCATCATCGATTGATTGGCCATCTCTAACGAGAACAGGCGGTGTTGCAGCCACCGCAGAAGACGAATCCATAGCCAGATCGAGTAACAGAAATAAATATAATTTGACAGGCACAATTGGGGTCGGAAACCACTGGGGAGATAATAAGCCTAAAAGTTGACGTCAGTCCGAGAATCGGGAAGGAGAAGAAGAGAGGATGAGATGGGTTGTCAGAAAACCCTAAGCAATTGAATTGGGCGATTTGATTTCGTCGAACACAATTCTGGTGGGAGAAGAGACGATAGAGTACATAGACGATAATCAAACAGCACATTTTTATTATTTTTATTGGATTAATAAGTTTGTTACTTTGTTTTCAATCGAGAAGACATCACAAAGAAATTCAAAGTCTTTGTCGTCCATCTCTAAGAATGAATTGTTGCGCATGTAATCGATAAAACGTATTCACGTCAGATGATGAACGACGACTAACAAATATGCTGAGAAGGTACAAGTTGTCAACGCAAACCATTACTACCTCCAATGTCTGATTACTTGTAGATATTTTGTTTTTCACCACTGAAAACTTGTGATCGAGGTAAAGCCTTGGTAAAGCTTTCCCATACAACTTATGTCGCAACTGGAAGCATAGGACGACATAGAAACAGTGGGTAACTATGTATCTTCATATGTGTACCATAACGGAAGCAAACACCTACAGCATGATAAGAGTTGGCTAGCATGCAAGCCAAGAAGAACTGCCTAGATTTATCAGAACACGTCAGGATTAAAACGCCCTGGAATGGAGCTTTTTTGCTGGGCTTGCTTGAGGTGCATTGTTAGAGCATAATTACTCACCTGCCACATTCAGTTCAATAGAAGTTTAATCTAAATGCCAGACACTGCTGTTCACACCAGTGAATCAGGCCAACCAATTGGGCATCCAGTTAATTTTGCACAACAAACATCCTGGCAGCAAATAACTTACTTCTAATGTTCTCAATTGTTCTTGATACTGGGCAGCCAACTGTTTCAGCTGCCGCAGCTCATGACTTTTGTCTTCAAAATCCTTCTGCCGCTCATGTTGGATAGAAACAGCTCGTTTGAGAATTGTATTTTCATGAATTAGTGCATTGAGCTGCCCTTTCAGAGTTTCATTGTCCTACACACATCAGTAGTATGGAAAAACAAACGGTTATAAGACGAGACCGGGTAAATGAACTGAAAACATTGACAGGCATCCTATGAAATTCAAACAAACCAGAATGAAGTTTTCTGTAGCCTCTGTTGCAATACGTCCAACTATTGACTTTTCTAGAACTTCCAGTGCTCTGCACGCACGTGATCTAGCATCATCCATGTTGGACGCATTCATCATTTCTTGCACAAATAGTTCTATCCACTCACCGCCATCGGTAGGGAAACTTCTTTGAGTATTTGCAACATCTAGTGATAGGGGCTCCCCATTTGCTGTCACCACTGTCATACAACAATTATGATTTCTTATGAGTAATGGGCTACACTGCAGTTGCAAAAAGAAGGAGAGTTTATGACAAGAAATGTATGAGGTTGACTAGCTGTGCCATTCAACTAAGCCTGCTTGGCAGAAAATTTTGGAACAGCTGACATATTTAAAATTACTTTCTGGCACGAATGTCAGCCTATGATCAAAGAGAGT
>JAWWMW010001639.1:475153-489362 GCA_035048345.1 Echeveria elegans | reverse complement strand
CAAACCTACCCTTCATCCAAGAATGAATCTATAAGTGACCCTCCAGGTTTCTTGATGATCTGGATGGACTCTAGGTTCGTGCTTCCCTGCATATAGTAAATGTGTATGAGTTGGGATTTGCACAAAACATTTTAACCATATAGAAGTGCTCGAGGTACAAGCTCTATAACTCCTTAATATTCAGCCACATACAAAAAACATATATAAGTCGGGTATATCTTAGGGATAAAAATCCAGTAAACAAACCAGTTAATGGAAGACTTTGTCTCACACCTAAAAAGGATGGAGCTATTAACTTTTCTTGAACTTCATTTAAAATTCCAAATTCCAGTAATCAATCAAGTTCGTAAATATAGATCCTGAATGTGATGCAGTTTATAAGATCAGATAACAATGCAATTTATGCCCTAAAAGAGACTCAGATGGAAAAGTAAGTTCAAATCACATGTGACTTCTATACCTTGAGTCTCATAACAGCATCAACTGTCAACTTCGCAATATGTTCCTTGTCTTGAGATAGGTTCTTAGAACTGAGGGTGGTCATGGCAATTTTCATCAAATCAGACCCAAATCCATTCGTCCTGGCTTCTATACCTTGGTGGAATCTCTTTACTCTCGCCCTCCCTGACAATTTGTCCTGGCTTCGTCACGGAATTCGGTGAGAAACAGAAAAGAGTGACCAAGAAACAACATCGGTAGCCCGGCATTGTTCGGCGGTCCGACGCTGGACCGACATTGACCGGTGTTGACCGGCGGTAGTTCAGTAGTTGACCGGCATTGATCGTTGACCGACGTTGAGTGCATGGAGAAGAGGAAACTAAAAGACGCATTTACCCTTTTAATATTCACCCACTAAGACTCTTATCTTTTTATACTCTTACCTTTTTTTTATCCTCTACCCACCTAGGGCCTACCCTCTTCCTACACTTATCCTTACCCTATCCATCCACCTTTTTTTTTGTACACTGAAACTCCGAATAAAGACATGGAGGATTGGTAATTGTTCATATGTTTTTTAAATTATTAACAAGAACCAAATTTGTGAGTTTAGTTTTTTCCTTGCAGTCGGCTTTTGTCTTCTCATATGTTTTTTGCTGATAGAAATGACGAAGGAGATGATGCATATTATCAATCAGCGTTTTTGACGTGGCTGTTGAACTGATTTTTGACTAGGCGCATACATTGTCGGCTTGCTTAATTATGTGGTGATAGATAAAGTACTAGACATTTTGCATATGCTGATGCAGAACTCAGAACTACTTTATTTGCCACTTTGAGTGCTTATCAGCAACTGCCTTTTGTTATTTAATTGTCCGTATTTCTTCTTTTGTCAATGAATCCACCACCTCTTATCTTTTGTTTCTCTGCTTTTTCATTCTAAATTTCCATCTAGAGTCGACTTGTGTGTATAGGGCAGAGTGCAGTTAGGCCAGAAACTACTCCATTTTATAGCTAAAAGCAAGTCAGCTGAGAGTGTTAGGAGGTTTAGATATAATATGATCAGTGTGATTTATTATTGATAAAGCAAAAATCAAATATGCCTTCCGAGTGGATATAATACCGTGTATGTGACCCCCTACTATATACCCGCGTCTGCTTTCCTTAACCCGTTTGGTGCATTACTCTAAAAAAATATTGCACAGTGTCGTATGTAGTTTCTTTTTATATATATATATATCCTTGTAGCGCGTTTCTTGTACTTCTCATCCATCATAGATATATAACAAGTCTGACATTAGCTATCTCGGACTAGAGAGATTGAGGTTGAAGAAGAAGATGACGAAGATGAAGAAGAGGAAGAAGAAGAAAGGTCCAGCAGAAGTCTTGCTTGTTTCTTTATAACCGGAACACATACACACCGGCATGTATCGGTACGTCTCCAATTTATGGTGTTTTACTCTACTGCATATGGATTGCAATGTTCATTTAGTTTGAAGCTGATGAGCATGAACCTGGAGACGAATGAATACCCAAGGCAAGTCGAACTAGGCAAAGGGAAGGCAAAGCCTTTCTTCCGGATTTTTCAGTATTTGTCTCTCTTTTTTTTCCCGTTTTTTTTTTCCTTTGCTTGTATGCTGGCCTACCTTCTAGTGCTAGCTGTTCAATTAAACTTTGTATTTCATGTTGGAATCATCGAGTGGCTATGGCTTACAAGTTCTTCAGTCGAAGAAATAAGATTTGGATATCATCAAAAAATGCGTCGGATATAATTGTTTGCACAAAATGAGTTGAGATTCTAATGGAGAAGAGTAAAATCGAATTGGTGTGTGTTTGGTTGTTCAAGAAAATTTAACAAAAAAAAAAGCATTTTATAACCTTTTCATTTATTTTCCATCAACTTTCCATTACAGTTTCTCTCTTACATTTCCAAGATCCAAACAGGGTAAGGTCGAAACAAGGCGTTAAAATGTGGATACAAAATCAACAACAGAAGTGTTAACACTAAATCATGAAACACAAGTCGAGTATAAATAGTTCGAGTCCTGTAAATAAAATGCAAGTCTAACCATACATATGCTCAAACGGCACTACTGTCGTCTCTTCACTGTATGTCGCAAATGGAAAACACAGTCCACAGCAGAACATGAAAGCAAAATTGTCCCTGGAAAATTAACTTAAGTTTCTTGCTACACCATCGACGCTTGCAGCACTCAATGGTGTTTGGTGTTCTAATTTCATGCGGATGATGACAGCACTCAGCGTTTGTCACCAGCAGCCTTTCTAATGGGTGGGCCTACTTCATCGTCATCAGACTGAATATCACCGTACTGCCACATTCTACGTCTGCTGAGACGGGCTTCTTCTTGGAACTTTTCTAATTTTTCAAAAGCTGCCTTTCTTTCTTTAGTCTCCCACCTCCTCTTCTTCTCCAGTCTAGCAAGTCCTTCCTGAAATATAGATGCACTTATCAGATCGGTCACTTTTACTCTATGAATAAGATTTTGACCGACCGAGTGGCAACATGAAACTCTACTTAGAAAGTGGACCGTACCTTGAGCATAGCGGCATTTATGCTGATTTCATCTTCAGGATCTTCTAGGGTAACAATAAGAACAGTCCCAGTTCCCCGTCCTTTCACCTTGCCTCCTGAAGCATCTCTCTCCTCGATCACAGCTTTGAACTCTTTGCCACTTGCAAGCGTGAGTTCATTCAATAACTCTGCAGCTTCTTGACCATAATCCTCCTCTAGGTCAGGAACCTTGAGGAGTGCAAGGCTGCAAAGTTGTGCAAGTCCGGGTGCAGAAGAAAGTGAAGGATCAAGTGGCCGCAACTGGCTGTAAGAAACCACCTCTTGATTACCATAGTCAATATAAAATACTTCAAATTTATCGGATGGGGAGTTAACTACAGATGGCCCACGGACAACCTAAATCACAAAATATTGAAGTAAGAATCCCAGAATTCTAATTGTGTAGTGTCAGTGGTATAATTGACAACAAACACTTATCAATGAGTAGTATGTAAAGCATATTATAATTACTCAGCGCAGATCACAGTCTAGTTTCGCTCAGATATGTACTGAAAAAAATACTGGAAATTAGGTTAAAATCCAAACTCACCATGGCCCTGTTCCAAGAATTGTCATCACTGAATTGCGCGAGCACAAGATCACCTTTCTTGGGATTAAAAGTACCAACGACCGGAGCATCTTGAAGACTCAAATTCGCAAGCTGATGTTGTATCGATGCAATTCTCTGATCTCCAACACTTTGGATATAGAACTTACCCCCACCAATGATGTCAGTAACTACAACCTGAAATGTAAATATAGCAATTCAGACAAAGTTCACTCATACATGCATGCAAAACAAACTCATGTAATTCAGATCCCAGCACCTTAAGTGATTCTTTTTGCCTGTTCTCCACTGGAGATCCGTTAGAAACTTCTTCTCCTTCAACATAGTTTTCCCATACCTGTCGATATGATGAGTTAATATAAATTCAGAAGTAGATAACCAACTTAGTTACAGTGTACACTAACTGCATACTTTCAGTTTCTTCTTTTTTGCCGATTGCTCAGCCTGTGCTAGAACGTGAGCTTCAGGGACTCGATCAGAGCCTAAGGACAATTGAAGCTTGGCCAGACCAGCTTCGAGTAGTGTGATTGCTACATTAGTCTTTGACTCCCATAAAGATCCTATGAAGGTACCCGTCCTGTCAACTGTTTCCACTTCGATCTGTGTATCAAATGACAAGACTCATCACATTAGTAAAGATATAATCACCTCATCAACTGCATAGCATAAAACAAAAGATACCTCCACGTCTCTTTGCATTATTTTCCGCCTCATGAGTGCTATCGCCTCCTCCGAATATGGCTCATCGCGGCCGGGGCACCGGACACCAGAGAGTGAAAAGGCAATACTGCAAGTTTCTTTAGGTACCAAGAGCTTAAATCTGTGGCCACTTAGTACATACTCAACAACAGCTGACATTCTCCTATTTCGCTGCAAAAACGGTAGAAAATCTCTGGCTTTCTTGCTCGAACCCTAATATTGGAAACAAATGCACATGTTTAGCTGAATAAGCATGCACATGTATACAGAAATCAAATGTAACCACTGAATGGCACAATCTTCTACTAAATCTCTTACCGAAAGAAGGTCTGTTACGTGCATCACTGGAGGGTCCTTAGCCGAATGGATACCTTTCTTTCCAGCAATTGCACGTGACTCGGCAGCAAGGAGAGCATCATAGTAATTTGATCTTTCTTCAAAATCACGATGTCTGATGACAGTGCCAAATCCACGAGAAACAATGAGTTCTGCAACATTTGGTCCCACTGTAGCTGGAGATGACTCAGTTACATCGCCCTTGCTCTGGGTAGCTATGAATACTGTTCCAAAATCCATCAACTTTGAATCTGCCCCACCAGCTGCTGGTCCATCTCCCATGATAACCTTCCTAGAATATTCCATTGACACACTCACCTGGAAAGATATGAATCTGTTATCAAGACAATAGTCACAGGTACTGCACTGATTTAAGATAATTTCGAGCAGGGAACGAACAAGGGTAGTTGATAATACACCATCTTACTTTCTTGCCAATTAGACGAGTTCGCAAAAACTCCTTAGCCTCCCGCGCATATGGGGCAGGCTTTTCATCCCTGCGAGGATTTCCCATTTTCGGACACCTGATGCTAGACAAGTTTACTCTTCTCTCAGCGAGTGGACTACCGAATGGTGCTGAATCATCAGCAACTATGATGCAATCTCCGCTAACAACCTCCACTACCTGCAAGCAGAGAATGTAAAAGTTAAGAAACCATAAATGCGTCCAATTAAATACCAAATAAGAATACAATTGAATTTTCCTTTGTCGCTATTGAAACCCATCCGTACCGTTCCTTCAAAGTTCTGGTCAAGAATTGCTTTAGAATTTGAAGATGGTTGCACATAATTGGCCCATATTCTCAAACGGTTCTTCTTCGCTACCAGCTCGGCAGCCTTAAGCTGCCGTTTGGCATCCTCTTCCATCATATTAGCACTCCATTCAACGTACTTTGCCAACCCCTGAGGTAGAAGAATCCAACTGTTAGGAACGCAGCATAAGCAATCTTTTCCTGACCGGAAAATGATGCACTACAGAAAATTGTAGGTCGTAGACACAGCAGCATGAAAAGCGAGAAATATATCTACACCCCAGAGAATTACAGTACTTGGATTTCCTTGCATAAGTCATGTCTAGCTGCGGTAAAAAGATGCTGCTAAAGCAACTGTAAAATGTGCAACTTACATAAACAGAATCGAAATCTCCTATCTTTTACTAATTGGTTAATCAAAGCATGATGTTGCAAATCATGACCCGTGCATATGAAATAAAATAAACTAAAAGAGTATCCCATTTTCAACTTAAAATTTACTTGTCGGCACATACATTTACTACAAGCTCCAGTGAAAGGTCTTTGGCAGACTCCCCATCAGGATAAAACACTGAACCAATCAGGTTGCTGAATTTGTCAACCCCTTCAAGAACAATTCGTACCTGGAGATATAGTTTGAATGGTCATTAAATTAGTAAAGTGGAGCAAAGTTGGTTACTCGTTTAAGCTTGCTTACTTCTCTATTTAAAACTCTAAGCTCAGTGAAGAGTTTTGCTTCTCTTCCAAATGGTTCAGGGGTTCCTTCAATAGCTGCATTTGATACTGAAAGTCTCTGGGCTGATGTCAAAGGAGCTCGAGATACAGTGGAAGGATCTCCATTTGGTACCTCAGCACTCGGCTCAGTTTCAATCAAAGCTTCTGGTGTTGATCTTCTTCCCATGGATGGCGACTGGTGGCACGGCATTGATAGATAGTTTGTATGAGAAATAATTCAAGGAGAGCATATTAAAGTAATTCAGATGTCAAAGTTTGTGTACCTGCACCCCAACTACAAACACTTGGACAAACTGAAAGTCAGGAAGCAAATACACACGGATTGTGCTTCCATCCCGAACCTGCTCCACAAATCCCTGCAAAGGCCTTCCCTTATTTGTAGCCAAGAGCCCCATCGCATCTAAGTTACTAGCATCACCGATTGCTGACGGGGGTATGTTCCTAACTGCAGCCTCAATAGCAATAGGATCCTGCAACAAGGGTGGAAACACTTATATGTTGGCTTCACAAATACATAATTCAAAATTTTGAACTACCAGTTTGACGAAAGGATAATGCTTTTAAGGTGTATTTGTAAAAGTAAACGAGGATATAAGTTTTTGAGTTTTCAGAATCCGGTGTTTCTTAAAAAGCACTGCAGAAAACATCCATTGCAACAAATGTCTGACAACAATCCAAAATAAGCAACTTCTGAATTGAGTTTAATCATTCAAATGTTTCTGAAAACAGCAGCCGCTAAGATGAGGGGAATGGTCCTTTCCTTACTGGCAAGAATATATGCACAGAACAAAGATACAGCAGGCCCTATCAACAACAAAAAGCCAATGATAAAAACAACAAAGAGAGACTACCTTGCTCCAACGGCCTAACTCTTCTTGCTTAGCTTTCTCTTCGAGATGAAGCAATTCAACAATCTCAGGACTTACTTCTCCCTTTTGCTGACCTTCACGAATCTGTACGCAAAAAAACTTCAGCATTTGAACACAAAATGTCAAGAGATTAGGTCAAATGCTAAGAATTAGAAAGATAACGATACCTTGGCCCAGCCTGCAGAAACAACCAGATGAGAAAGTTTCTTATCACCAAGGTAAACAGAGCCAAATTCCCTCCCAATAGATGGTACAGTGTACTCCACTTTGAATGTAACGTCCTACAAAGTTTCGAAATTTAGATAAACTCAAACAGAAGATTAAGCAATGTCTTCATCTTTGAAACCAAATAATCAAATTAGTAAACTATATATCAAAGACATTACCTTTCCAATGCAAAGCTTCCTCAAAAACTCCCTGCTTTGCCATGCAAATGGCTCATCTAAAGTTCCTCTGCGAGCCTATGTGTATCGATTAAATACAAGAACACACAAAGCCACATTGTCAGGCCGTGAAAGCTTAGTATTTAAAGTCCATAACTGAAATACTCCAACAATGCATGAATGCTATAACAAAAAACACAAGAGAGCATTAAATGAGCATACCAATCTAGGTGCAATGACATTAGCAAGAGTAATAGTCTTTTCAGGAGGAATAGTTCCAGGTACAGCTGAACTGGCGGATTTAGCAATGATCACCAAGCAGTCACCAGACGGAACAGCCTTGACTGTTCCCCTCAGCCAGCCACCGGTGGCAGCTGTTGTTGCAGCCATATTCAGCAACTAAAATTAACACCTGCAAAATACAATCAAACATCTTAGCTTCGAAAACTTCACTCTCCAGCATGCATGTAGTAATTAAACGTCCACAACATATCAATCACACATCTCCGCATGTCCAATCAAAATTTAATTCGAAATTGAAACACCGCAACAAAATATGAATGAATCGGAATCTAGTGATCACAAAAAAAAAAACGGATCGCAAAAGCAATCGATCAATACAAGCAACGCGCGATTGAATGCAAATCAAATGAAGGAAGTGATCGGAATAGAGATCGGATCCAGATCGAAATATGAACGGATGAATTGAATTGATTTACCAAGGGGATGGATGTGCGGGATGATGGAGGCGGAAAGATGGGAGGATCGATCGGCGGCTGGTGATGGAGAGAAGATAGAAAGAAGACAACGGCGGATCGGACGGAACGGAAGGAGATGATAATGTAAAATTTGGGAGCGAGTGTTACTAGTACGTTTACTGCACGTCGACCAAAATAAGGTAACAAAATTGACTGTTGACCATTTGACTTGCTTATCGTTTTGGGAAATTAGTACAGTACTAAAATAAAAGTTAAAATGTGAAAGTCAATGTCGTTCTCGGGCCCAGCCCATGCTGCACGCTCTTGCCTGTTTCGATTCGCAAATTACCGTTTTGCCCCCGGTCTCACCAATTCTCTTCCTGTTCCGGATTCTGCCACGTGCTTTTGAACTAACTCGCATTTAAGGTGGCGTCCATTTTCAGTCCACTCCTTCCGACCTTAGGAAATATGAACGCCTGAGAGGCGGACTCCGAAACGATATGTTTTTTATTTATGACTTGACTGACATTTTTCACCATACGACAATGGCATTCTAAAAAAGTTTCAAGATATGTTTTGGATCGACCAGCGCAGTGCTGACTGTCAGAAGCAATTTCCTAAACAAGCAATTTTATACTTTTATAAAACACCATTGTTGTCCCAGGCCTCCGGTCAGTTATACAGTAATAGCCTGCTTTGAATCGTAAGTAAACGTAACCCATCGCTGGACTACTACTTTCTAGCAGTTCTCTCTGGCTGCAATAACAGCAATATAGCAGCAAAATATATGCTGACAGTGACAGATCTGCTTGTTCACCAAACATAAATCTGCTTGTTTTCCAAGAAGAACGCTGTAAGTATTTGTTACCCAAAAATGAAGAGGATCCCAAACCAGTTTCATTGTTTCATTTTCCAAGTACCAAAACAAAAAGGAAAGTCAGAGGGCAATCTCTTTTTAGGAAAAACAAACCCATAAATTTTTCAATGTTAAATTCGCATTAACCACGAAAAAAGAAAATTGTAACAAGATTTTCCTCCAATTAGTCGAGTCACAAGTGCAACTGGAGTCTCATATATGCTGACAGATCAATCCAAAAATAGATAAAAGTTCGCTACCATGCTTTAAAAAAGTTCTATCAAAAGGGGGTGTTTCAACAAAACAACATTGTAAGTCTGCTCCTCAAAGATCATGTTCTTCTTCGCAGGGCAGCTACATCATCCTTCTCGTTTTCTTCTTTATCACTAGCTCCCTGGTCCTTTGAGGTTTCCTCCACCACAGGGCTGCTTGTCTGGGTTTGAGCCTGAGTATCAACATTCTCCTGCCATGCACACATAATTCCAATTTAGATTTATAGATAAAAGAAATCGCAAGTGATGCTATCCAAGTGTGCACTAGAATTGAATGGATTTGCCCAGTGGGTGGGGGGAGTAGGTTACCACTTTCTTCTTCCCACCAAAAATGAGTTTCAAGAGGATTGTAAAGATGACCACCACAACAGAGATGAGGGCACCAATAGTGAGGTTGGGCTGCTTCTCAGCATTCTCAATCAAATCCTACAAAACAAAAACATAAATAGTATTAACACTTGAGACATACTCAAAATAAGTTTACACTAAAAGAGTATAAGTTTCCAAACTTACCACCAATTTCGACTTGAACGAACTTAGGAATGGAAGATCAGCAACCTGGTATAGGACGTCAAATATCTTCTTCTGCAAATAGGTCAGCAAACACAAAAAATACCATTAGAACCTGACATTGAATTAAAATGAATCACAAGGTCAAATACGCCAACAATGTATAAAATCAAGAACGAGACATTACCTGGAAGGCAGAAAGACCATCAGGGCCAGCAGCAGCTGCCTCTTCAGCCTTCTGTTTCTCAATTTCAATGTCAAATTTAGGCTTCCAAGTGGTTAACCTATATGACTCTGCTACCTTCTCATCGCTGGCAATCAAGATGTTGTCGAATAGTATCCCATCTTGCATTGTCCAAATCTCAATTCCAACTGCAGCAATGGGCTCAATGTTTGGTGTTGTGAGCTCATAATAACTTGGATTAGGGATCTCTTGAGGCTTCCATATGCCCTTGTAGTTAGGGTTGTCAATAAGAGGAGCAAACCATTTACCCTTGTATGCAGGGTTTGGCTTAGTTGGTTTTTTCCACTCACCGCAACCAGGAGCTTCCTCACACTTAGGGTTATCAATTTTAGGTGCCTCCCATTCACCATCCTCTTCATCATCCCAGTCTTCAGGCTTAGTTGCCTCAGGATCATCAATTTCTTCAGGCTCATCATCCAACCATCCTTCTGGCTTTACAGCATCCTCATCCTCAATATCCATTGGGGCATCCTCATCCCAGTCATCTGGCTTCTTTGCATCAGGATCAGGAATTTTTTCTCTTTCATCCCAGTCTTCAGGCTTCTTCTCATCGGGATCAGGAATAGTCTTCGAGGGGACAAGCGGCGGCTCAAATTCATCATCTGCAAGGAAGCTTACCTTGTTCTTTTCTTCCCCATCAATAAGAACTGTGAGCTCATTAGGTTTCACAATGGCTGTGTACACATGTGTAAGCTTGTCAGCAGGCACTGCTGGTGGGTTTTTCAGATGATGTTCAACGTACTCTCCAGTTTTTGGGTTTTTGTGCTTGAGGATGAAATGAATCTTATTTGTCATTCCACACTTGTCAGGACCAAACATGATAGAATAGGGAGACTCATTATTAAACTCCTTGGGTATCCATCCAGCTTCCTGAGGCCGGAGAAACTTCAAGTAAGCACCACCGCATTCTAGCCCATTCTGGAGGCGCGTTTCGTACTGCAGGACAATGGTTTTGTCCTTCAGAACAACAGGCTCGTCGAGCTCTTTCACAATGGCATACTTACGAGCCTTCTCGCTCACAAGAAGTCCATAATCATCGTGACCCTCACTCTTAGCGTGTTTCCAGGGACCTAAAGCAACATATCTTTCAGTTTACCTCACAAATATTAATAAATCATAAAGCTTACATCAAAACAGCACATCTTCTACCTCAGCTATAACAATACATGTTATCTAAAAGAAACAAAAAAGGAAGCTTCTCCACAATTTCGGAAATAGCAATGTTCCGTCATCAATGTTGGGATTCAGTAACAGCAGACACTCATCATTCCGCAGCTCTGTAGAGTCCAGCACACCCAATTTATATTTTATACTCTACAATAACATAACAAATTCACCTGTGCTATCACTATCAGCATAAACCCTAGAAGACCACATTTGTTATAAACTCTTTACACACATTTCTAATCATTTGATAGGTAAATTTAACATTAAAACTCAGGCAGTTATTCCATCATAATCAGATATGCAGATATTTATGCTACTCATGACTTCACACACCCCTGAAGACACAAAATCAATCTTTCAACAGATACACATGCCAATGCAAATGGTACTCAAACTACTTCATTGCTTCATAGTATATAACATTATAAACACCAAATCAAACACTTCCATATCCGATTGATTTAAACTGACCAAAAACAAAACCATGAAAAACTTACCATTAAATTCTTCCTTCTCAGACACGATCCATCGCCCTTCAAACGGCTCATCAAACGGCTCATAGAAGATCTGCACACCAACAAAATCAATCAATCACACTAAAAACCCTATCAAATTCACATGAATCAAGCAAACACAAACACCTGCCGTTGCAGCTTGCTTACCGTATCGGACGAAGCAATAGCGGAAACTACAAACACGAACGCCGATATGAGAAACAACAACGGAATCCGGCGGCCGTCACCCATCATCATCCGAATAAAGCAACAAAACAACTAATTAACAGATCGGTAAAGATTCGATTTTTCAATCGGAGAAGAGATCTGAGTGAGAGATGAATCTGAGATTTACGCTTTGGTGCAGTTGCTTGTAAATATAGATCGCATGGAGTGTCGTCGACTTGTTCCGTCCAATCAGGTTGCGTTACACGTGACGGTATCCAATAGAAATGCAACACGTGTACTTTGCAGCAAACACAGTGCGGCTTGTTTCAAGAATTTTAAATTTATTTGGATTTACTTTTGTTATTAATTGTAGAGGTAATTAATCTGTGACAATTTTGGTACGGTATGCCTAGATCATTTTGTGTTTTTATTTGTAATAATTATTTTTTTAAGTTATAAAAAAAAATTCATTTTGGTATTAAATTAAATATTATTAAGGAGAATTAATTTTCATATTTATCGCAACTAGTAGAGTACGGATTTTAAGATAATTTATTTGAAAAATGGACATTTTTCATTCATTTTTCTTGTGATCTTATTGAAATGAAAGGGAAAGAAAATTAATTTGATATCTAGAAATTTGGGCTGCATTTGGTGGAATTAATATTCACGTGTGCTATTTTTCAACAACTTAAATTAATTTTTTAATTCCATCAAAATTATGGAAATTAAATTCTAACCGCAACAACAATTTTCCATAAACTTTCCGATGAAAATCTCGATTAAAATAATTGCGTTCTTTCAATAAACTAGAATGTTGATACACAATGAAATATAATCTACACACTTTTCTTCTTGAAAAGTGTTTAGCATATTCGCATAATATCTAATACACTTCGTAAAAGAAAATATTCATATTGAAAATTAGACAATCGAGAGGGGTCAGGTGAAAAGGGGTATACGATGAAAAATAAAAGGGAATGGATCATATATAAAAATAGTTTTAAAATAAAAAGTAAAAAATAATCTTAATCATTTATCCATTCAATCCGACCATCTATAAAATTCAGTATTTATATTAGAAAATAATAGTTTAAAGGGTAAAGTTGGCAATAAACATGTTTTAATTATTAAAAATATTATATTTTTATTTATTTTGAAAATTTCTGCCGTTTATTATATTTCTCAATCCCATGATTTGTGAAACTCATTAATTTTATTAATATCTTATTTAAATAAAGGTGGTAACATATCAATCTGATTTTTAAAATTTTATGTGAAATTGCATCGAGTTCCTCCGATAATCTGATTTCTAGAAGGTTGTGTCGATTTGAGACGAGTTAAATTTACATGAAAATTTCTTTGTCCTGTATTTGATGTACATAATTCATGAATCTTATGCATTTTTTCATGTACAATTTTGTCTTGTATTTCCTGTCCCCCTATTTGAGTATTCTAATTCGCGAATACTACAAAGCAAATAGGTGACAAAATTATCACGGGTCGTCTGAAATCGAAAGTTGAATTTGAATCGCTTGGATTTTTTGAAATTGAATGTTGAAATATTCACAAAATAAATCAAATCTGATTAATTAGCTTTCATGAATGACAGAGAATTGGAGACATAAATATTTAGATCAGGTTGGATTGGAAAGTGATTAAAATTTAAATTCGATCTACATGCTAAAATTAGGAAGAAATAAATATGATCTTTTGTAATGCCCAAGGTACCCTTCTACAATTTTTAATTATTCAGTTATAGCTCTTTATACTTTAGTTATTTATATTTAAGTCATTGCATCTCATCCATTGATTAGTTACAATCAAAGATCAAAATTATTTTATACTTTATATATTAATTAGCCTTTTTACATGATCCCACCCTTTTCGACAAATTTAAAAAGAAACTGTTGTACAAAAGCAATGCAAATGGATTCTTTTCAAGTATTTTTAGGTGGGTTTCGCAGAGAAAATGAGAATAAAACCACAAAGCACAAAATAAAAGTTTTTATCCAACTTTCTCAAGGAAATTTTTTTTTATTAAAATCAAGTGTAGACATTGTATTGTGACAAATGGAGTGGTGGCCCATTGGTTGAGGAGTTGGACAAAATGACTCTTCAAGGTGTAAGGTTCAAATCGTGCCTTCGCCACATTTTCCTATTGAAAGTTTTTACTCTCCATCTAGGTGTCTTTCATTACTCCTGCATCCATGCGTGGAGGCTGTTTATTATGCCCGTCTCGCTGGCAATGGAGAGTTGTGAAGCAATAACTTTATGTCGGCCAATGTAAAGAAGATAAGGGACAAAATCAGTAAGTTTGTTCAATTCGATAATGAATCTTTTTATGAGGCTTAGAGAGGTTCAAAGTCTTGTTAAGAAATTGTCCGCACCATGAGTTTAGCATATGAGAATTGTTGTCGGCCTTTTACGATGGGATTGATGAGAATG
>JAWWMW010001639.1:440009-450144 GCA_035048345.1 Echeveria elegans | reverse complement strand
TTTGGACCGGTCAACTACTATAACCAGACTTTTTTCCACCAAGATAATCTACAAACTCGCGTGGTATCAACGACAGTAACAGATTAAACAACTTCGATTCAGCCAGCAGTAAATCTCATATATTAGAATTTATTAATTACCATTGTTTGAGAGTTGTGTTGTGTAATAAACACTTTGAAAAACTCCGACATATCATCTTTTCCCTCTATCATCTGCAATCTTCTCACTTGAAAATTCTAATCTATGTTCACCAAATCCTGATTTATATAGACTGAAAAAATTTCAAGTTACCCGCCTTGTTTTTGTTAGATGGCGGCTTTTTAATTGAAAATTTGCATCCACAATAATTTTAAAAAAATAATAAAACATATTAGCGTCCACGTGGATGTCAATGTTCGACTAAAAACCCGCAATCTAACGAAAAAAACAAGACGGGTAATTAAAAAATTTGCTTCCACGTGGAATTCAAATGTGAAATCTGATAGATGGTTGTGGTTTTCTTTGTTAGGGGAACTACTTTTTTCTAATAAAAATTATTCTTTATAAAGGTGAAGGATTGTACATTCTCAGATTCAAGTTATGAATGCACTCGGAAGAATCTCCTCAATGGGAGACCAATAGCTTACCGTTAAGCTGCAACTTCTTGTGCATTAAGGGACTACTGACACCGTCTTTTCAACCCAAATGATTTTTTATTTTTTATGAGAATTCTCTTTTTTTTATAGCAGCAAATTATTAATATTTCTTTTGGTTTTATTTCTTCTTTCGTTTCAGTTTTCATATTTATAAGCTTGTAAGGGAAGTTCATGCCATATTAGGTCATCTGATTTAGTTCATGGCCCAATATTGCATAGCTGCATCAATAAGGTTGGGCCCATTCCTGACTCAAGGGCGGCCTCAAGACCCAATCAGTTTGTGCCTACTGGGCTGATCTTGTGTTTGCTGCATGCACACACCACTTGCGGCTGAAAAAGACCAGTGGAGAATAAGAAGAAGATGGTCAACGAAAGCGACAACTTCTGAGAATCCAATCCGGAGACTTCAACTACTAGTACCAGATACTCTCTCCTTCAACTTTTGCAAAAAGAGGAAAGCAATTTGCACATGGACATGTCGATAGTTGAGACTGAGTTGAGCCATTTATAGTGCCCGTCCTTACACCATATCAATCAACAACTTCACTACCATCCCACAGGTTTGATCCGGCACACTTGACAGCCCTAAATTTTGATTTTTAGTAAGTTTGTCCTTCGTAACGACGGAACGGTAGCTAGTATCAAATAATTTTTAGAAATTCAAACTCAAAAGACCATAAGTTATTTTTTACATAAACATCATTACATTTTCTTCTCCAAAAGCTCATCCTTCTCTCTAACAGCCCAAGTCCTTTTCTTCTCCAAAAGATTTCTCCGGAGTGGAGGAAGAGCTCCTCCTCCAAGGAGGGGTGGCCTTCTTCCTCTACGACTAGGTGTTTTCTTTCATCTAAGCTTAACTTTCATTTCATTGTTTTCCTTTTGTTTTTTTTTTATCTCTTTCGCCATGTCTTTAGTTTGAATGAATTCCACCTTAGATAATCGTTTTGTGGAATAAAATAATTATTAGGGGACTAAACTTGCTTGGACATATTGGTGAGGGTGTTATCTACATAGATCTACTCTTCAATTTGACATGCATGTCAATTTTGAACTCATTCATGGTGATTTCAAGATTTCTCCTCTTCCTTTGCCTTTTTTTTTGTGTTGATCAAGTAGAGATTCAATGGAGGTGCGACGGTTCAAAGCTAGCACCGGTCTTATGCCCTCGGAGTACACCTTGATGGCCGATCTCGGTAGAGGGCGTCTTGTTGGATGGAGGAGTTCAAGAGGACTTTGGGTGTAATTGTTCTATGTTTGTGCATGTTGATTTAAAGTACATCTTTGGCTGTTTTAGGTACATGATATTGAACTCTAATGTTGACAAACTGGTCATTTGGACTTTTTTCAAATTCATGGTGGTTGAATTGTATATATGCCAACTTTTAAAATCTGTAGCCTCTGTTTGGTTGCGAGACAAAAGTGAGGAATTTTTTTTTAACAAAATATTTTTCTCTTGAGAAAGTTGTAAGAAAATTTTGATCTTATTTTGCCTATTTTTTAAATTTTTTTCCCTATAATAATTTTTTTAAAATTTTTTTTCTCACTTTTTTCTTACAACCAAACGAGGCCTTAATGTAACCTAGGGTTTCAATTGTCATCAATCAAAAAAAAATTATTTTTCACATAAAATAGCAGCTCTAATAAAACTCACATTTCATAATTGTGGCCCCATTGCCTTTATACGATTCAGAATTTCAGATCCCTTCTTCTTTTTAATCTTTTTGTATACCCAGCTCCAGCTAAAGCTTTTTCTCTCATCTCCCTTTTTCCAAAGATTCTAATCTCCAATTGGTCCCCCAATAATTATTTTATTCCACAAAACGAATCTTTCAGTTTTTACATAATCTATTCTTATAAAAGAATAGCAAAACGGACCTAAAAACACAGCGCGAAATTACCATTAAACCCTTTAATTAATTTTAATTAAGTGCCGTTTTGGTTTACAATTTTATGTCGTTTTAAATTCAGAATTAGGGTTAATTGGAAAAGGAAGAGAGGAGGAAAGTGAAGGGAATCGACGACGACGAGCAGAGCAGCGGAGGAGTGGACCCAGCGGAGGACGTTTTGGCTCGAATTCGACGAGCGGACGAGTGGAAATCAGACCTATCGGGCAACGAAATTGTGAATCGGGAAAGGGAGAAGCTTTTTTGACCGAGATTTGCAGATAAGAACCAGGCATATGATTAGGTAAATTTGAGGTTGGACAAGGGGAAGATTGACTTTGAGGAAGAGGAGGAAGAGAGCGGTGACGATGAGTGGATTAGTCGACAGAAGAACAGGCGGAGATTTCTCGGGGAAGCTCTCGGGAGCAAAGGAAAGGAGGAAGAGACCGGTGACGGCGAGTCTCTGGAGTTGTAAAACGGTGCCGATCCGGTCTTCAGAGGAGATGTAATCTGAGAATCATATGAAGGAGTTGAGGAAGAATCAATTCATCTCAATTTTTTTCTAGAAAATCCTATTTGGGGCTTTTTGCTGTCGACTCAAAATTTGGTCGATTTTGAGTGACGAGGTACAAAAAGAGGATGTTGAGATTGTTGTGAAGGAGAATGAGGTTGAGGTTGAGAAGAAAAAGGTTAAGAGGAAAGTGTTAAAGACCGAAGCCGAAGGTGAAGAAGTCAAGACCTTGCAGGTATTTGCGCATTTCGTATGAACTTTTGTTAATCTTCAAGTCTTGGGGAACATTGTTTGATATATCTCTGAAGTGCATACTGCGTACATTTTGTTGTCAATGGAATTATCGATGCTTTTTCTTTTAAGCAAGATATTGTGGTGTAATGCATACGAAAAATCCAAATAGATGTGTTATATGAGCGAAGAGATTCATTTAGAAAATGGCCACTGCTTTGTTCCGATGATTTGTTTCCTATTCTTTTGAGTTTCATGTTTTATAATGGTGGTGAATACTGAACTGATGGGAAGTAGTAAGTTGTACTTGGAAATATTTGTTGTTTTTTGAAGTCTGAAGTCGATTCTATAAGGATGGTTATTTCCTTTGTGGATGCATCTTCTTATGTAGATGTGTGCGTTGATGGCAGCTCGGGTATTTATGAACTTGCTTTGTCTTTTACTTAAGTTGTATGATCTACCTTTTTTAAAATGAACCAGACACCCCTGTACGGAAGGGGAGGTCATCGGCGCTCTTCAAGTGATTCTTTTGCCTATTTTGATGTAGCTGATGCAACTAACAGAGTATATGCAGCTGGCTATCACATATTTAACAACTTTGCGCCCATACCTACTTGGGGATCTCAAGAAGTGGATCCTCTTTGCAGTGCTAGATCTTTCTATGGGGAGATGAATTCCGTAGCTAAACTAAACAACAAAGTCTGGGGTAACTCCCTTAATCCTTTAGCTCAGCAGATGGAGCACTTTGTTTTGCACAACTCTGGAATGGCACAAGATGCGAAACTGGCTAGCGAAAAGCTATATGGTGGTGAATGCTATGCAAATGATGACAAAGCTTCTGAGAAAATAGATCATTCTGCCAACCCTGTTGCGTCTGAGGATAACTCAAAGTCAAAACGTGCTAAGCAGTATGTGATTTCTCAGACCTTACATTATTATTTTGGTCTATGTTTTGTGCTTAGCATTTTGCAACTGCAAATTTAGCTTTCCAATTAAGTTCTTTTAGTTTGAGGCTTACATAAACTTTGACTAAATGTTAATGCAGGCAATTTTCTCAACGTTCACGAGTTCGTAAACTGCAGCTCATATCTGAGCTGGAGAAGAATGTACGGGCTTTCGTGGTAAATAGCCTCTGCTAATATGTTAACCAATTTATGTCTCATCAATTGGGCTAATGTATAGATGTGGGCTAAGTGCGATTCCCGACTTTTTGGTTTTTTTTCTTCTAATTAGTATGATGTGACTGTGTTTTTAGCTCCACATTTCTAGATGTTAATATGAGAAGGATACATTAGTGTATGTTTTTCCACGTGGGCTAATGTATAGATGTGGGCTAATGTTGTTTTCCACATCAGTAAGAGCTTTGTCAATATCGACTTACCTCTGCAATTAAATGAAGTCATTCGACTACCTCTTAATTTTTATTTCTTAGGTTTGATATAGCTCATATTTTCACGCCGCGGTTCCGTCGTCCCGACGAGTTCACCGCTAGGAAAGCAGACATGCTATGCTTTTATATTGTTTTGATTTAATTCTATTTACCTATAACATGTTAGGTTGTTGTCCACAAATTTGAAAGTGGATACAACACCTTCTATTATCAGGTGCTTAAATAGTTTTAATTGCATTAGATGTTTAACATATATATATTGTGAGATGGTGGAATGAGACATAAAAGAGTTTCATGATAAGCTTGGGAATGTAGTTGAATGAAATTCTAACCTTGCGGTTGTTCACATAGATTAATTGTATTGTGGATTCGATTTTTTGATACAATCAGAGATAAATAGTAATTGCAGTATTCACTAAGAGAATCCAACAGAGATATATGTAAAAATGTTTGCTCACGCCGCGGTCCCGTCGGGACGACGGGCTCACCGCTAGTAAATAAATAAAAATACAATATGCAAAAAGTCAAGATCCCATATATGGTCAAACATGCATTGCTTCTTTTTCTCTTCTTCAGCTCCATCCATCACACACCAACCATTTTCATAGTTTCATTCGTCTCTGCTCTGTTCTGTCTTCCGCAACTCCAATCCGATGGACGCCTCCTCCGCCTTTGCTTTCAAATCCCTCCTCCCATCAAATCTCCACAAACCCATTTCACCAATCCCCAATCCACGCCTCTACAAAACGATTCACATCCAATCCATCCACAACCCATCTCCAAATCCACTCAATTCATCTCGTCTCACACCCATCCCCGCAAACCCTAATCCCTTTTCACCCCGGGCTGTCGCCGCCTCCACACCACCATTAACAAACGCCACAAAACTACAGCGTATAGTAGATGAGTTTCAAGCCCTTACAGAGCCGTTAGATAAAGTGAAAAGTCTGTTGAATTACGCAGCTCTGTTGCCGGAGTTTCCGCTGGAGAGTAGGGTTGATGGAAATAGGGTTATGGGGTGTACGGCGCAGGTTTGGTTGACGGCGGATATGGGTGAAGAAGATGGGAGAGTTAGGTTTAGGGCTGATAGTGATTCGGAGATTACTAAAGGGTTTTGTTCTTGTTTGATTTTGGTGTTGGATGGTTCGACGCCTGATGAGGTTTTGGAGATGAAGACTGATGATTTGGCTGCTTTGAATGTTATTGGTGGTGTTGCGGGAAAAACTAGTTCTAGGGTTAATACTTGGCATAATGTGTTGATTAGTATGCAGAAGAAGTGTAGAGCTTTAATGGCGGAAAGAGATGGAAGGCCCAAGTTTGAGCCTTTTCCGTCTCTGGTGATTACTTCTGATGGAATTAGCGCGAATGGAGCATATGCCGAATCTCAGGTATATAGCATTAGAGTTTGAATTTCAGTTTTTGCCACTTTTTTGTGAGCTAGTTGACGAGTTTTGGTTTTTAGGACTCATGGTATTCATCTGAAATGTTTACTATGGTGAAGATGTGATTTTGCGCTATTGGTTTGATTGCATGTTTGCGCGATTCTAGTCAACGTCATGGAAAGTTTGGTAGTTGTGTCGGCTAATCTTGACATTTTTATTTAGTTATAGTTAATTTAAAACGGTATCTGAGTACATGTTCGTGGTTTGTGGTAGAATTAGATGGACAATGGACATGCTTGGGAGACTAAACTTTTTGAATGCAAGGATTTTTGGACTGGCTATGAATTGGTTGATGGCGCAGTGGGCCAGTGAACTGTTGGAAATTTTCTTTACCAGTTTTGGTTGTGAATCTTTGATTTTGCCGTGGTCTTGTGATAAAATGCACAGCCTACAATGTGCTCTTTTTTTCCGTTAAATTAGTTTAACTGATGTCGGGGTTTTGAAAATTCATCATCTTTTGTTGCTGTTTGTTTGTTGAGGCAAAAAAGGACTGTAATTCCCATTTGAGCCTGAAGCAAAATTCCCTGGTTAGAGTATTGAGAGTGTTTAGTGGGAGACTATATGATTTTTTGCTGAACTTCAATTTGAAAACGCAGGCTAGATTTCTTGATCCTGATGAGAAAAGAGTTACAGAACTCGTCAATGTGTTGAAAGAAAAGAAGATAGGTGTTGTTGCTCACTTTTACATGGACCCTGAAGTTCAAGGAGTTTTGACTGCTGCACAAAAGCACTGGCCACACATTTACATATCCGATTCTTTGGTTATGGCGGACACTGCTGTGAAAATGGCTGAGGCCGGATGCGATTTCATAACAGTTCTTGGTGTGGATTTTATGTCTGAAAATGTCCGTGCTATCCTTGACCAGGCTGGTTTTGAAAAGGTAATTAGAAATTACCAGCTCTCTACACGCTGGAAAATCTTTATCAGACGTGGACTGTAGCAATGGAGACCCTTTTTGTCTCAACTAGTTCATGAACTGAAAAAGTGTTTCATGTGCAGGTTGGTGTTTATAGGATGTCAAATGAACGCATAGGTTGCTCTTTGGCTGATGCTGCTGCCGCTCCTGCGTACACTGATTATCTCCAGACAGCTTCTACATCACCTCCATCCCTCCATGTGATTTACATAAATACTTCTTTAGAAACAAAAGCTCATGCTCATGAATTAGTGCCAACAATAACTTGCACATCATCCAACGTCGTACAGACAATTTTGCAGGTTCGTAACTCATCATACTCATTTACTATGTTTGCATTTTGGCTGTCGTTGACCTTCTGGTGTAAAATATCTGATGTCATTTGCTATACCCCAGGCATTTGCTCAAGTACCTAATCTGAATGTTTGGTATGGTCCCGATACCTACATGGGTGCAAACATTGTTGAACTGTTTCAGCAGATGCTTCTGATGACAGATGAAGAGATAGCACAGATACATCCAGGACACAACAAGAAATCTATTAGATCGTTATTACCTCGTCTGCATTATTTCAAGGTTAGTGCTATGGATTCTTATTTTTTTGGGATCATTTCATGTTATTGCGCACTTTAATTATTCAAAAAGACAAATTTTTTGAATAATATTATCTTATGCCTTGTAATATTAAGTTTGTTTTGAGATTTTTGTATAAAGTTTAAGAAATGAAACAGAAAACGCATCTTACATAAAAATGAATAACTGTGAGTTTTCAACATGACAGGACGGTACATGTATAGTCCATCATCTTTTCGGGCATGAAGTTGTGGACAGAATAAACGAAATGTATTGTGATGCTTTCCTTACAGCGCACTTTGAAGTGCCAGGAGAAATGTTCTCCCTGGCAATGGAAGCAAAGCGAAGAGGAATGGGAGTAGTTGGCTCGACGCAAAACATATTAGATTTCATAAATTGTAGAGTTCAGGAAGCATTGGACAGAAATATTAACGACCATCTCCGGTTTGTGCTGGGAACAGAGTCAGGAATGATTACTTCAATTGTGGCAAGCGTCCGAAAGTTATTAAGTTCCAAGAAATCATCCTCATCCGACGCTAAAGTTAGTGTGGAAATAATCTTTCCTGTCTCATCAGAATCGATCACTCAGACCTCCACAAATTCCACCAGTAGCCTGAACAGTGTAAGTTTGGGTGACCTAGCCCTGCCGGTCGTACCTGGAGTTGCTAGCGGCGAAGGATGTTCCGTCAATGGCGGATGTGCTTCCTGTCCTTACATGAAGGTCAGTATGATATGCAAAAAATTGTGGCTTTCACAATTTCGTTTTAATGTGTTCGGTTCAAGTGACCTCAGGCTTACCTACAATTACTACCATGTTACAGATGAACTCTTTGACTTCGCTTCTAAAAGTCTGTCACAGACTTCCGGATGACCACAGCACGCTTTCAGCCTATGGAGCTGGAAGATTTGATTCACAAACCCCGCTCGGAAACTCGGTGGCAGATGTAGGATGCGAACCGATTCTCCACATGAGACACTTTCAGGCAAGCTTTAGCAATCCATATACCAAATTCATCAATACATAATTACAAGGTGATGTCCCTTACCATTACCAGTCTAACAACCTCTCTTACGCACATCCAGTCTAACAAGCAGCTTCCGGAAAAACTCATACATCAAATTCTTACACCAGTTGGAAATGGAAAAGCAAAATCATGAAGCTGAAATATTATATACATGGGTGCAATTAGATTCAATCAAGATTTTCATCAGTTAACAGCATAGCACAAAGAAAAGAAAGTTGATACAGGGACAATGCTGGAAGGAAGAAATAAGCGCAGGCTTCTTCTTGTAACCACTCACTTCGGGGAAGCATGGTTTGCTCTGTTTGGTTCCGCTGCCTGTGTCAGATTAATTTGAGGAATTCTCGAGTAAAATTGATACCCTTCATAATCCTCATGTCATATTTGTATACTCGGAAATGATATCATTTTCGATCCTCTATTAACATTCCTTCTAATTCAGCTCATCCTTACGGGTATGTTATGTCTTTCCTAATCGGATACTTCATTTTTATCTACCTTTGTCCCCCCTGTCGATTGGTGCATGTCATAGCTTCAACGTTACGATCTCACATTGTCTAGATGTATTACGACCCAAATGATTATTATTCTTTTATATCAAACTAATAGAAATAAAGTATCTGACAGTCCTACAGTTGTTTCATACTAAAATAACAAATCTTAATTTTCAAAATTAATTCCATTGCAATTACTGTTCTCAACCACATATTCAGCAACAAATTTTTCGTCGCTAAAATCTAATTAATCATAGCTACAACTTTATAACTTCTTTTCCCACATCACTCATTCAACAACGAAATTTTAACAATCGTCGCTAAAACCTTATGATGTCATTCCCACATCACCAATTCAGCGACGAAACTTTAACAGCCGTCCCTAAAACCTTGTAATCACAATATTTTATTTAAATATAAAATAGAGGATATAAAAGATTTTTGTATTTATGTTGCTTTGTCAAATTGCGTTGTATAAATCTCTATTTGTCCTCTGATTCTACGGCTTATTGGTTGTTGACTTTGATTTTGACATCTGCGAGGGTCTTGATGACTTGATCTCGTCAGACGTTGTTGATTTTGTGTTTGACGCCGGCGAAGGTCTTGATGACTTGATCCCGCTTGGCCATTGAAGAGTTTGAATTTGAGTTGACGCTGACGCTGACGCCAACGAGTGTCTATGTGACTTGATCTCGTCCGGGCGCTGAAGAAGCTGATTTTGAGTTGACGTCGGTGAAGGCCTTTGTGGCTTGATTTCACTTTGACGTCGAAGAGTGTTGACGAGGAACTTCTGGTTGCTTCTCTTCTCACAGGCGGTGCTGAATTTGCGCACTTGTTGACTGCATGAGTGTGGAGGCGTGGTGCTGAAATTTCTTTTCTCTTCTCTGAATCTTTAGACTTTTCAGAAGTCTCAGAATTTGAATTGACGTCAGCGAGGGTCTTGTAGACTTGATCTCACTGGCACGTTTGATCGCTTCTTTTCTCTGGTGAGGGTCGCGATGACTTGATCCCACTAGAGTCAGAGTGCTGTTTGTTGG
>JAWWMW010001639.1:389054-401171 GCA_035048345.1 Echeveria elegans | reverse complement strand
TATATGAATATGCTTATTAGTGTAATGTTCATCCATTTTATTTATTTTTATTATACAAATGCACAACGCTCAAACCATGTGTGTTCAAGCGAAAGAAAACATTTATACATTTTGATTGTTAGGAACAAATTTAAATGCACCAAACATTTGCACCTACTCAATCTATGCTTTCACAAAATTACGCATATGAAGATAGTCGTACCCCATAAAAAGTGAATTTACGTAAAATACATATGAATCTCACTTATGAAGATTCAGAAATTTCTACTATATTGTTGGAGGTTCATCTATCCCAATAAGACCGTCAGAAGTTAAAGCGGCTAAAGAAACAAGAAGAAAGGGTAAGAATGTTGTAAGAATAACTATAATGATACTTTACAAACCATTGCGAAGAATAAAAAAACAATTGGCTACTGCTCAAAAACAAATCGATCTCACTCAAATACAAATGAAGCATATCCACAAAATATAAGAACATGATGAAATGTAAGGAAAATGATAGATGATACTAAGGATCATGCAAATGAATTTATCTATATAAAAGAATATCTAACTAACAAACCATACATTTACCAACAACATCTAACTAAATTCATATCACCTAACTAAAACATTCCAACTAAATATCTAACTAACAAACCATACATTTACCAACAACATCTAACTGAATCCATACATTTACCAACCATACATTTACCAACAACGTCTAACTAAACAATTCCAACTAAATTAAAAAATAAAAAATAAAAAATTTAAATTTAACAAAAAAATAATTTTCGTCAAGACGACGGGATCACCACTAGTCCTGATATAATGACTTAAAAGTCTAAGAGATATTTTTAAAAGAGGAAGGCGGCAATTCTTTGACAATATGACGAAAAAGATACGATAAAAACGACGAATGAAATTACCGTGGTAAAAAAAATTGTGAATAGTAACAAAATTTCTCTCGGAGAAAATGAGTGCTCAAAACATTTCATCATGTTCTTACAATTTGTTCTCAGAGAAATTTCTGGTAAAGCAAACGGTACGGATGCTCTAATTACACTTTCTCAGGGAATTTTAATCGTCCTTATACTCCCCCCAACTTTCATAAAGTTCACTTTTTTACGTACTACTAGTCTTCATATCTCTTCTCTTGACCTAGCTGCTGCCTGCCTGCAAACCCACCCATCATTAACTTGCTCCTCCTCCATCTCGCAAGGGTCAGTGCTTTCAGATTCATGTATTTTTTAATGATTTTTTTTGTTGCTCAAGGGTTGTTGATTTATGGGTGGTGGGGTAATGTTGATTTGGGGTTTTGTTTTGATCCTAATGTTTATGCGGGGAAAGTGTTTGATGAAATGCTTGTGTGTGTGTGTATGTGTTTTTTTGGTATCAGGTGGTGTTTGTTTGATGATCTGAGGGTGGAAAGGTGAGAGTTTTGGTATTGGTTTGGGTTTAATGATGGAGAGTCCTGAAATGATCACAACCCTAATTGGGAAGAATCCAGATGATGAAGCTTTGAGGGCTTCAGATGGGTCTGTGGCTCGTAAAGATGGAACCTTTGGGGTTGGGCGTGTTGCGGATGAGTTGGAAAATGATGTTAGTAATGTGAATAGTGTTGGGGCTAGCGTCCAGGAAAAGATTGAAGAAGTTGGGGTTGGCGGTGCTGGTCATGATGTTTTTGGTTTGGTTGAGGAAGGAAATCTGGCCACAGCGTCCAAAATTGGAAATGAATGTTTTGATAAGATAGACAAATGCAGCGAGGTTGGAGTTGAAGTGTCTGGTTTAGGGCAGGCTGGGAGGAAAATAAAGGAGGATGCAGTAGTTATTAAAAGTTTGGAGGGTTTAGATGATGTTCCCGTGCAGCAATCAGATTTAGGTGGGAATGTGACTAAGAATTTTGAGGCTATGGAGATTCAGGTGGCTCAGTTGACTGACGAGGAGCAACCTACACTGTTGAAAGATGGCGTCAAAGTTGTTAAGAAGCAAAATGATCCTCATGAAGACGGCAGTTTTGCAATAGGTGATATAGTATGGTGTATGGCAAAAAATAATATATGGTGGCCAGCTCTTATTTGTGATACTTCGGATGTGCCAAAGCAAGCCACAAAAAACTGGGATTCAGAAAGGCATTTGGTTCGGCATTTTGGAAGCAAGACTGTGGTGTGGTGTCCCCCGTCTCATTTGAAACATTTTCTTGAAAGTTTCAAGGAGATGTCATGTCAGGGCAAGTCTAAAAGTTTCCTTGGAGCTATTGAGAAAGCAGCTGAAGAGGTAGGTAGACGTGTTAAGTTGGAGATGAGTTGCTGTTGTATGTCAAAAGAAGTCAGGGCTAGGCTTATCGGTCGAAACAAAGAAGATTTCAAACCATGGTATGTCAGTAATGACACAGTTGCTCGTCATTTTGAACCATCCAAATTTCTTGATCGTGTTAAAAACCTTGCTTTGATGAGTAATGTGCTAGATATTGTTGACATTGTCGCTGCCAGGAGTAATATTTCAGCCTATTACTCTTATTTTGGGCATAGTCAGATGTATTTGCGGCACCTTCGTGACACTGATGCTCAAAATGGAGATATTACTGCTGAAGAAGGTATGGTTGTTGCTACTGAGAATACAGAAGGCAGTGATTTGAGGATTGACAAGAATGGTCAGTCTCTTGACTCATTGATGGAGGAGAGTCCTAAACTCAGTACAGAGGGCACAGCTGAAAAGGTATTTGAATCCAGAGAAAGAAAAAAAAGCAAGTACTTGTCATTTCCGTTCGTAGATCCCATTGCTACCAAGCCTCTTCGAGATCTGACTGATTCAAGTGAGGCTTCTGGCAAACGCTGTTCCTCAAGTGGCAAGCTGTTATTGGGAAAGAGCAGTAAAAAGTTGGCTACCACTACATCTGGTGATTTGAAAGACTTAAAGGTGTCTCCAGCTCAGTTATTGATCGAACTCCATGACACTAGTCGAGGCTATTTCTATCTGAACGGTAACACCATTCTTAAATCAACTTTTGATTTCTTCTGTGAATTCAGGCGTCATACATTCAATGACGGTGACAGTGCTAGCAATTGGTATAATGAGAATGGGATTTTTGACAAAGAAGGATTAGAAGTTCAAGACGCTACTCCTTTATCTGAAATCAAGCCTGCAAAAAAGCGCAAGAAATCTGTGATAAGTAATTTGGAAATTTTGAATAGTGAACTTAAAATGGATCAAGTGAACGATATGAACTTGAAAGCATGCAGTGGAAAATCAGTAGAAAAGGGTCTGACCAAGAGTCGGAAAAGAAAAGAATTGACTGTTGCAAATCATGAGACAAACAAAACTGGAGTTCTAGATTTGAATTCAAAAGGTGGTTCTCTAAGGCCTCATGGAAATTCATCAGATAAAGGGAAAGTTACTGAAGCTAATTGTCAGCCAAAGAAGACAAAGAGTGAGCTTGAGAATGGTATCATCAAAGCTAAGCCAATCTCGTTGGTTGTAGATTTATTTATTGATTCACATTCACTTGCAGGTCTGCTGGAATCAAATGTTGAGAGGCATTTTGGGGATACTCCAGCCAGTCTGAAAGCTAATAGTGCCCCCATCCCCAGCTTACCAGAAAACATAAACCCTGCAAACTCTGAACTAGCAAAAATCCCCTCACAGATAGAACTACTCCCCACTGGCACTTATATCAACAGTGATAAAAAGTCAGAATTTTCTTCCCCAGCTAAGACTAGTTCAGGCTTGCCAGACCTCAATGGAAATGGTCTTGACCCAAACACATCTGCAACTTCTCCCAAGCAGTCCTTTCAAGCTAATATGATTCGGATTCCGGCCACTCACCCTGCAGCAAGAGTTGAAGAACCTCCCCTGTCAGTTATCAAAAGTAATCTCGAGATGATGACAAAACTGCTAGAAGAGTCTGGCAACAGTATTTCCCCTGACATGAGAGCAAAGCTTGAAAACGACGTCCAGGGTCTGCTCAAGAAGATTACTGATATGGCCGGCAGCTCCTCTTAATTAATATCCGAGTAGATGCGTAGTCAATATGTAGCCTTCACAGTTTGAGGCAAGTACCAGCTAGTGAGTTGCCTCTCATGTGCGTCTTTGTTGAATGGATGATGTGTGAGATGATTTAGAAAACGATTTGTGAAGAAAAGATGGATCGAAAAATAATTTTAATTTCCGATGAAAATTGGTCAGAAATTGATTGAGGGTGTGGCATTGAAAACGGAAAATTTTAAGGAGCGTGACTTCAATTTTTTTTATATGGGTGATTTATGACAAATGAATGTATTATATGAAAGATTTTCTGTAATTAACCCAAAAGAAAAAGATGCTTTCATGTTCATTTCATTGTCTTTTGCTGTTGGCTCACTAGACATATACACTCAACTTCCCTCTAGATTGCACATTGCAACTTTACAGATGACAAGAGGCTTGGCTATGGCTGACCTTATTTTTATGCACTGAAGAGTCGTCTCCGATTATGATTATGTGCAGCTTTGAGGATTGTAGCATTTGTATACGGCCAATGCAGGTTGTTTTTAAGTTGGCATGCTACTGGCATCCACCATTCTTATTTCTCCTGGAGCAAACAAGTGCTCGCTGTAACTGAAACATGGAGTTTATGCATGAAAATTTCATGAGTGAGAAATCGGTAAAGGGTGTCTGAGAGAGATAGGTATGTCATTTTGAGGTGAAATGAAAGTACCGTCTTAGATCAAGTCCAAGTAAGCCAGCTTGAAGGACGGACAAGTTATCTGAATCCGGTGATACAATGATTATAGTGTTCCATGAGTACTGAGTCTCGAGAATGGACATCAGCTGTGTGACACGGACAAACACATCTGCTACACTCTCCTTTGGAGTTCTATCGTCAGTAGGGGATGGTTTCATGCGTGTCGAGATACTATCTGATGCATACACTTGTGAATCTATAATCAGCAATTTCAAAATTTGATATAATCCCTAGGGTGACGAATGTTGATATTCAATATTCACTCCAACCTTCATAGTTTCTTCTGTAAGATGCAGTAACCAGAATTGCAACCATAAACTATTTTCATCAAACTATGATCTTACTTCAGAGACGGCTTTTAAGGATTTGCCTTCATAAGCGCCCAAACCACGAGCGTCAAGAAAACTGTACTCAAGCACGATGTAACTTCGGCCAATCCCATTGACAGAAGCAATTATTTCAGCAGCCTGGTAAGCAGTCTGAGTAATCAACGGCCAAATCCAACAACCATTTTCACAAGCTCCCATTCTCTTCAAATCAAAAGCCGCCTTAATCGTCTCTTTCTTCCCTTTCTCAGAACAGCCAATTGTCGAAAGACGTCTTGGCAACCGGATTCGTGTTAATTATTCCCATACTCTCGTAATCCGACTCGCCGGTAGTACCTTTCCATCAACATTCAAACACAAAACTCCAAATAATAAAGCTCTAAAAATATAATAAAGCGCAGAGACATTTTATCAAACGTTTGGAGTGCACAGCTTAATCTGATAAATCATCTGTTAACAAGCCTAACAGGAGGCATTAGAAACAACCCACTAGCTTCCGCAACAGGCAAAGACAACACATTTGAATCTCTAAACTGATACGAACCACAGAACGCAGCAATGGAGACGGTCAGAGCAGTCACCAGCCGCCGCCGATTGATAGGTAGCGAGCAACTCCTCAACACTTCGGAATCAACCCAAATTTTTTCACCATCTGGTTGGTAAAAAGAACCACTCAGTTTCCGAACTGACGCCGAAATGGACGCCATTTTCATCCACTTCGGCTTCCTCTGTTTTTTTCTGCTTTAACTGAATTAACGAGAACCACTCGCCAGAGATAACGCCCGGATACGCTACTCCGAATGAGGGTAGTTTTATTCTCGTTACCAATCATGCCTTACTCGAAACTGCGCCGTATTGAGCTCTGGATCTTACTGCCCCCAATTCTCTCCGCCTGATTGACTCAGCGAATGTCCCATCAATCGGCCACCGTAGCCGCCGTCATGCGCCGGTCAAACTGACTAGATTCGGAGGCTACTTAGCAACATGAGAAACAAGTGTATAATTTGGTGGCCTAAACAGGCAGTTTCGCGTGAGTCTTCATCAAATTCTGTTCTGTTTGGGTGGTTCATATCTTCGTCTTTGGAATCTATACATGTGGTTGTCGCATTTGTGTCCCCTGAGATATCTCTTCATAGTAATCAGTCTCAACTTCAGGTATGTTGTTGGTTATGATTCATTTTTGGTTATAAGTGGTTGAACTGATTGCTACTGTTTTCTTGTTTTTGTGAAAAAAATCTGCATTTTGTAAACTGCGGATTTAACATTTAACATTGTGTCACACTCTATGTGTGCGTCAAGGCTAGTGCCTAGTTCAACAAATCAAGTCAGTTTGGGATTATGAGAATCTATTTTGAACCTCATTTGCACATTTATTGCGTGCCACAGGAGGATATACGCCGCACAAATGCAAGCATGCCTTCATTTCTACAGGATGAGACACTGCTATGTCCTTTGGGTCTTTTTTCGGCTGATCCGAATGGTATTTTGCGGCATCCAAGAGTCACACTGAATGATGAACAAGCTACTTTTTTTGGTCACAATAACAGCTACCAGAATGGTGAAGATACATTAGAAGAAAATGATGGTTTGTATAGCTGTAACTGTGAAGTCACTAGCAAGGCACTCCAGTGTTCCTTTTCTTCAGGGGATCATATGTGGATCAGATTAGTCAATGACTTGCAGGATGATTTTCGTGGTGCTGCAGATTTGATGCCTAAGTTGCATCACATTCATTGGGATGGTAAAATAGTCAGCAATTTTGATGTGCACGTATGTGAGTCAGTTTTTCTCTGTTCTATTTTCTTGCTTTCTAGTAATTTTATTTTAAGTATGCTCTTAATTTACTTTTATTAATATTTGTCTATAGATTTTACCATTTCCTTTTATTTTTTATACCCTCAGGTCATTCTTTATGAAGTTCCCACATTTGGTGTTTACCATCTGCGACCAAGCTTCTTGAGTGACTCTGAACAATTGTTAACTAGCTCAAGGACGCCGAAATGGCTCAGCGAGCTTTATAATAAACAGCCTCTTATTAGTTTGGTATAATGTTGGTTCCTTTCTTACAAAATATATTTTATAACGGCAAGCTTTTTGTTTTAGATTATATGATTCCAGATGTCATCATTGTAGGACACAACCATTCAAGCTATTAACTGTGTTGCTGCTGCAAAGTCAGTCTTTCATAGAAGTGTGTGCTCAAAAAGGTAACAGTAAAACTTTATTTTTGTTAAAAATCCATGGGATTCTTACAGTGGTTTGTTTAAATTCAGATGTATAATAATACTACCATCGGTTGCATGCGTCTTGGCATCATTTTCTGCAATTATTTATATCGTGCTTCAGCTCTTTCATAAGTTATTGGATTGTGCTTCCTGCCGGAGAATCAATGGCATGCTAGCAAAAGTTTTCCACACAACCTGGATCAGTATTAGTATCCGTTGTTCTCAATTCTTATATTGGCCAGTATACATGGGATATGAAAATTTCAGGTAATATGAGGCGAATGCATTAACTTCAGTAGAAAGTGTATTTGGTATTATGTTAGGATCTGTACGTTAGTTGCAAATGTAGCAGGTTTTGGTCATAATTTCTTTAGCGTAAGCTCGCTTTTCTAACCCTTAGTTGCAAATATAGCTTAGAAGTTGATTATATCAAATTACAAATTCTGGGCAAGCTTTTTTGGCTAACATTTCCCCATATAGCTTATGCGTTCATTATAATTTAATATGCAAGCTAGGTTATCTATTTCTAACTTTGTAGATCAGATATTTAGGGTGCGGATGAGGGGTTACTATTTTACAACCTTTCAGTTTTGGTGTTTACCGATTGTGAATTAAGCTATTGGTGCCATATTATACTGTGTAGACACTAGACAATAGTAGTCGCGTAACTTGCTTCTCACTAGCTTAGTTACTACTTACTTATTTAACTGTTACAATCTTTTCTTGCATTTACTCATGCAGACCTAACAGAATTCACAACTACGAGTAGCTTGACATCAATACATATGTATATATATTGTAAAACGTTCTTCACGCCTGATTGATTATCTTGATCCATATTTTTATTGGCTGATAACAATAAAGTGATGGGAAACTTAGCTTACATAAATACTTCCATGTATACAGTTTTTTTTTTTATAAATTTTATTCATTTAGTAGGTTTATTACTTTTTCTAAATATATTTTACACTTTTTAGGTCCCTTTCATGTGTTGAATGCGCTGAAAAATCTGCGCTACAAAGGCATTCATTGTGGACGAGCATGATAGTTGATATCCTTCTGGGAAATGCAATTGGTATGGCATTGCTTATAAGAATGGAATCAGTACGCCTCTGGATTTTCACTGTTGTTGGTGAAATTACAAACAGCTTACTGCGATCTGGGTGTGTATGGCTTATGGGAGTCCCAGCTGGGTTCAAATTGAACACGGAGCTTGCTACAGTCCTTGGCATGATCTCTCTAAATACAATCCAAATCTGGTCTACCCTATGGTTCTATCTTTCCTTCATTTTTGACGATATATTACGGGGGTTGGCTGTATTGGGGATGGTTTTTGGAATTACCACAGTAGCAGCCTTTATTAAAGACGTGATCGAGTTAGCTGTATTTCATGTGACTGCTGTACACTGGGGACTATCATTGATATACGCATGGCAGTTACAATCAATTGCATCTCTGTGGCGACTTTTCAGGTAATAAAAGCATATAAATTGCACCAAGTGAAATTCCGTTCCTGTGATTAATGATTAGCATGCCGAAACTTAATGCCATAGATTCCAAAACTGTTATTAATAGCAATCTTAGGACATGAACTGTTTAAGTCGTAGAGTTTATCTATCATCTAAAATCTTTGGGTGTATAAATACATTTTTTGGATAAAAGATGAAGGTTCGTATTATCTACTTGTTTTGTGGTTGGATGATGCATTTCTTCCTAAAATGTAACGGATGGCAGGCATTGAAAGCCTGTAATCCGAAGCATGTGCCTATTATCAACCTGCTTGTAATTAATTTTAGGTCAAGGTAGCCATTGATTCTTCACTTCTTTGTTTCAGAGGGCAAAAGTGGAATCCACTGCGTCAAAGATTGGATAATTACGATTATACTGTAGAACAACACATAGTTGGATCACTTCTGTTTACACCCCTACTGCTTTTGCTACCAACAACGTCGGTCTTTTATATATTCTTCTCGCTTGTCAATGCAAGCATCAGTGCTGTATGTTTACTCGTTGAAATCATTATGTCTGTTGTTAACGCCACCCCTTACCTAAAGATTCTTCTTTGGATAGTGAGTCCAAGGAGGTTCGCTTCAGGGATATGGTTTAAAGTTCATCCTTGTGGGAACAGCCATTCACATAGACAAGAAAATAGTCGACATGTTTCCAAGATTAGCAAGTCATCTGAAGCCGGTTGTTTTACTGTCTTGGTGTCTCAGCTTCAGACCAACTGCTTAACTTTTGGTATGTTAATAACACTGTTTCCTGTGGTTGCATATGTCATTAAACTCTTCTTGTGCTATTTGAGACAAATTAATGTAAGTGATTCATATATAGAGATTGCATTAAAAGTGATGCATAGCTGTCAATGAGTCTGCTGATATATATTTTGTTTGATTAGATTCAGCGGTGCCCTTCTTTGTGTGTACATCTTTCAATTTAGAAAGTAGTAGGTTTGCACTGCCTCTATAGTCTCTATCAATGACTAATTTCTCATTTCAATGACAAAGAAAAAAAATGAGGCCAGCATGTTAGCTTTTTCGATGAAATACAAATTTAGTACTATTAAAACTTAAAAAGTTCCCCTGGAATATGTCAGACATTTCAAAGCAGTAGGATACTCAATTTTGTGTAGGGATTTGCAACTTTTGGAATAAAATCCATTTTATTGCTGAGGTCAGAGCTCTTCGAGTACTGTTCTCTTATGTGTTGTGATAAAATATCTGGATATTGCGTTACAGGAGAACTTGTTTTGCCTCATTATAAGCTTGCATTTTCTGGGGTATCACCTTCGTTTCTCGCTTCAGCTGTCCGTGGTCTTTTCACTGGTAAAAGGTTGGTGATTGTATCTTTGCATTGTTATGATTGAGAGTATTATATATATTCAAATACCCTTCTCCGCTGCTTACTGAAAAAATGAAGCTGTGAACTGGGTGCAGATTCCCCAAGACATTAGGTGCCAGCCTTCCTGCTAAATATCCTTGGTACTCTATCTCGCCCATTGAGTTCTGGCAGCTCTGCTATGATTCTGTTGTCGGTAGCAGCAAAGATTTTCATGGATGATTCAACTGATGCTTTAAGTTTTAGACCAGCTGATCATTTAAGAGGGATCTAATCCAGCCAGGTTCATATCCTTCCATTTGAGTTTGTCCGTTTGGGAATGTCTCTTATTTCTGGTTACCACAAATCTTAATATACTTCTGAGAAATCCAAATAAAACTTCTCAACTGTGATAATTCTTCTTAACGGTGATGCATGGTATGGTATGGCCAAACATTTTCTTTTTGTTGTATCCAAAAGCTTTCACTATCGTGTGTTTGTCTAAAAATAAATCTGAAATCAGCTGCCACTGATGCAGGTTTATACGGTTTAGGATTCTGAGATGAGGTGAATTAAAGCATAATGGAGTTCGTAAACATTGATATATTGTCTGGTAATTTTTCCGATTCTGATCAGTAAAGCTTTTCACATATGCATAAGATGCCGTTGTTATTTACTTAATGAACAAAAGATGGCCCGCAGACTGCAGAGTTGTGCTAATAATAGTAATATATTGAGAATGTTTTATAGGATGAAAATCCCAGTTTAAGGGAAACATACAGTGTTTTGATCACCTATTTATTCAACACATTTGCGTGTGAAGTAAACTTATTTAGAGCAAATACTATTTAGTTAGATGGTAGAGCAATGTTTCTCCCAAAACGCCATCTTATTTTCTTATGAAGATTATCAAGTTACTCATTGTTGTGTAAGAAAGAAGATGATGTTAGTACGTTTCATTTACGAGTTTTCTTGACCTCCACCGCTGGAGGCTCGGCCTCACTGTTTCCCGCTTAACTCGATGCACTGCTACCACTGCCACTTAAACTCGATGTGATGTTAGTACTTGGCAAAACAGGCATAGGGAAACAACAGGAAAAACAACCGGGGTAATGGGCGAGTTTCCGCTAAAGGAACCACCAGCTCCAGCTCCAGTAACATTGACTCCCATGGCAAAGTTAGATCCCTGCTGCATGCTGCCAGTCATATTCCCATCTGCACGAAACTTAAATCCTCCTCTGCTGGCATTGGTATTGCCACTGAATCTGAATTGACCACCTCTTAACGATTGGGCATCAGAAACTGTGAAGATGTAAACCCAAATTGCACATAGAAGGAAGTAGTACACACAAGACTGCCTTAAAGCTCTAATGCCATCTTCTCCAAGTCCGTTCAACGAGTGAATGAATTGCGTAGCCTTCACATCGGATTATATACAGGGGGAACAACTAGACATAAGCCTAACAGGACTGCCAAACTAAAACATATTCCTTCATGGATCAGATTGGTCGAGTTCAATACGTTGGGTTGGGGATGGCAAATTTCACTTGTATGCTACATTGCTTATTAGTGACACCGCAGGTCCGCATATCTGGTATTTTTGTCTCACATTGCATTAACTTGTTCCAAAACTGAGCATCGTTGACAGTGACAGCCTTCCATATCTATAAGCCAAAATCAACAGGAAACTAAATGCAGATACATGAAAACTTGTTTCGCTAAGGTCAATTAGTTGTACGTAATAGATCAACGAAGCCCAGATTCAAACACAAATGGACCGGGCAACATTCCTATAAGATTGGAGAAAATGTTAAACCATTTACTCAACACTAAGGGTTCATTATAATATCACATGAGTTATTCATTAGTGTCAATATTCACAACATCTTCATTATTGAGATATTTTTCTCATTTTGAGTTGATAACATTATTTATTAAACTACAAATAACATATGAAATGTAATTTTAATATAAAAAACTACTAATAACATAATAACAAAGTAATGCAATTATTTTAGCAGACGTAAGTAAGCCCATATTGTAG
>JAWWMW010001639.1:377476-388954 GCA_035048345.1 Echeveria elegans | reverse complement strand
TTATCAATCAAATCATTCATTTTTCTCACACAAACACTCTCTCTTTAAACAAAAAGTATCAATCAACTAACTTTTTACAAATTTCTTAAATATTGTGTCATTAATAGAAGTGTAACCTTCATTTAGGACGGAGGGAGTATATTATTTTTCAGATAATAACAGTTTGACAGCCAACAGCATCAGGCGCCGCAGAAGAAGACAAAACAAGAGAGAAAGAGAGAAGCAGAAGGGAGAAGAAGCAGCAACTCAGCTGAATGCCATGTCCCCACAACACCAACAACTCGAACCATCTCTCCTGCACACCCTTTGTTGGCCCTCTAATTGCACTTCCTCGGGAATCTTAATCGTCTTCCTCTTCTTCCCCATATTCTTATAGTTCACTTTTTTATTCATTAATCTTCTTCTCTATTGACCTAGCTGCTACTTCCTGCTTCAACTGCAAACCCCATCCAACCTAACTTGTTTTTCCTCCTCCATCTCGCAAAGGTCAGTGCTTTCAGAATCTGTTTTCTCCTCTTTTTTTTGAATTTGATGCTCTGGGTTGTTGATCTGGCATTTGGGGTTTTGTTTATCCTCGTGTTTGCGCGCGCTAAGTGTTTGATGAAATGACTGTGTGTTGTTTTGGACTTTTGGTATCGGTTTGGGTTAAATGATGGAGAGTCCCAAAATGTTCACAACCCTAATTGGGAAGAATCCAGATGATGAAGCTTCTAGGGCTTCAGATGGGTCTATGGGTGTTAAAGCTGAAAGCTATGGGGTTAGGCAAGTTGCGGAGGAGTTGGAAAATGATGTTAGTAACGTGAATATTGTTGATGATAGCGCAGAGGGGAAGATTTATGAAGTTGGGGTTGGTGGTGGTGGTAAAGATATTGTTGGTTTGGTTAAGGAGGAAGGAAATCTAGGGAGGTTGTACGAAAATGAAAGTGTTGATAAAGGAGACAAAGGCAGTGAGGTTGGAGTTGAAGTATCTGATTTAGAGCATGCTGAGGGTTTAGAAAATGGTCCGGTGCAGCAATTGGATTTAGGTGGGAATGTGACTAAGAATTTTGAGGCTATGGAGATTCAAGTGGCTCATTTGACTGACGAGGAGCAACTGCCACTACTGAAAGAAGATGCTAAAGTTTCTGTTTCAGGTGATGATTTTCTTGTTAAGAAGCAATATGATGATCAAGTCGGCAGTTTTGCAATGGGTGATATAGTATGGTGTATGGCAAAAAATAATATATGGTGGCCAGCAATAATTTGTGGTCCTTGCGACGCATCAACGCAAGCCACAAAAAACTGGGATTCAGAAAAACATTTGGTTCGGCATTTTGGTAGCAAGACTATAGTATGGTGTCCGCCTTCTCATTTGAAGCATTTTCTTGAAAGTTTCATAGAGATGTCAAGTCGGGACAAGTCTAAAAGTTTCCTTGGAGCTATTGAGAAAGCCGCTGAAGAGGTAGGTAGACGTGTTAAGTTGGAAATGAGTTGCTCCTGTGTTTCAAAAGAAGTAAGGACAAGGCTTATTGGTCGAAACAAAGAAGACTTCAAACCGTGGTACATCAGTAATAGCACAGTGGCTCGTCATTTTGATCCATTTAAATTTATGGAGCGTGTTAAAAATCTTGCTATGATGAGTAATGTGCTAGATATTGTTGAAATAGTCGCTACTAGGAGTAATGTATCAGCCTATTACTCTTATTTTGGGCACCGTCAGATGTATTTGCGGCGTCTTCGTGACACTGATGCTCCAAATGGAGATATTACTGGTGAAGAAGGTTTGGTCGTGGGAACTGAAAATGCAGAAGAAGGCAGTGATTTGGGGATTGAAAGGATGGTCAGTCTCTTGACTTATCGACGATGGAGGAAAGTCCCAAACTTAGTACAGAGGGCACAGCTGAAAAGGGATTTGACACTAGAGAAAGAAAAAAGAGCAAGTACTTGTCATTTCCGTTTGTAGATCCCATTGGTACCAAGTCTCTTCGAGATCCGACAGATTCAAGTGAGGCTTCTGGTAAACGCAGCTCCTCCAGCGGCAAGCAGTTAATGGCGAAGAGCAGTAGAAACTTCTCTACTACATCTGGTGAGCTGAAGGATTTAAAGGTGTCCCCAGATCAGTTGTTGACCGAACTTCATGACACAAGTCGAGGCTATTTCTACATGAATAGTAACACCGTTGTCAGCGCAACTTTTGTCTTCTTCTGCGAATTTAGGCATTATACATTCAGTGACGGTGGCAGTGCTAGAAATTGGTATAATGAGAACGGGATTTCTGAGAAAGAAGGATTAGAAGTTCAAGATGCTACTCCTTTATCTGAAATCAAGCCTACGAAAAAGCGCAAGAAATCTGTGACAAGTAAGTTGGAAGTTGTGAAAAGTGAACTTACAATGGATCAGTTGAAAGATATGAGCTTGAAAGCATGCCGTGGAACATCCTTAGAAAAGGGTCTGACCAAGAGTCGGAAAAGAAAATTATTGACTGTTGCAAATCATCAGACAAACAAAAGTGATGGATTTTTAGACTTGAATTCGAACGGCGGTTCTCTGAGACCTCATGAAAATTCATTAGATAAAGGGAAGGTTACTGAAGCTAATTCTCAGCCAAAGAAGACAAAAAGTGAGCTTGAGAATGGTATCATCAAAGCTAAGCCAATCTCGTTGGTTGTAGATTTATTTATTGATTCACATTCACTTGCAGGTCTGCTGGAGGCAAATGTCGAGAGGCATTTTGGGGATACTCCAGCCAGGCTGAATGCAAACACCGCTCCGATCCCTAGCTTACCAGAAAATGTAAACCCTGCAAACTCTGATTTGGTACAGACTGAACTTCTCCCCACTCATATCAACACTGATAAAAAGTCTGAAATCCGTACCCTAGCCAAAACTAGTTCAGGCTTGCCAGACCTCAATGGAAATGGTCTTGACCCCAACACATCAATAACTTCGCCCAAGCAGCCCTTTTATGCCAATATAATTCCTATTCCTGTCACTCACCCTGCGGCAAGAGGTGAAGAACCACCTCTCTCAGTTATCAAAAGTAATCTTGAGATGATGACTAGAATGCTGGACGAGTCTGGCAACAATATTTCGTCAGACATGAGAGCAAAGCTAGAGAACGACGTCCAGGGTCTACTCAAGAAGATTACCACTATGACCGACAGCTCCTCTTAGTTAGTATCCTTGTAGTCAAAATGCAGCCTTCACAGTTTGAGGCAGTAGCGACTAGTGAGTTGCCTCTTGGTAGCAGGAACAACATTGTAGTGCCTTTTGACACATTTATATTTGTATTTATGGTGGTCTTACCTCAAATTATATTCCCAGCAACTCAAAAGTGCAGATTCTTTTTTTTACAAGGCAGCAGCAGCAGCCACAAACTGCACTAAGAAAACAATCCCAGCAATCCAATCCCCCAATCGTCTGTAAACGAATACAATCTCAATCAAAAGAAAGGGTGTACTCATAAATTATAACTATATAAAGTGTGACACTCCATCGCACCAAATCCGGACTTCATCCATCAATCTCACAATGCAAACCGGAGTAGCTACTGATCTCAAATAGCTAATGTTTCTTGCATTTCCACCAAGTTAAATAGATATGTTATGTGTGTGTTTGTGTGTTCCTTCCAATTCCAATATGCAGCTGAGCTGAGTCGAGCTCGAGTCTATACCTTCATGTTGTTTCTCCGTAGCGGAACTGTGTTGCCATCGAAAAGGGTCTCTAGTGATCTGTTTCTTGGCGTCCTCACCCTGCCTACCTCCTCTTTCAGTAACTCTCCAAGCCTCCTCTCCTCGTCATCCACTTCAGGATTAACTGTCCCCAATTTTTCTTCCCTCATGTCAACTACGTATTCCAGTATGTCTATTGCGTCATCAATCCTGCATTCAGAAAATAAAACACTGTTACGGAAATACAACACACAATCATTCGTAGTCTCAAAGTAAATAATGAACCAAAAAAAAGAAAAGAAAACGATTTTTGACTCGAATACCTTCACATACCATCGTACGTGCCTGCAAGGTTGCTATAAACCCCAAGAGTAACAGGGTTATAAGGATCGACTCCCGTTCCAATATGATCCTAGATTCTTCAAGTAACTCAGCAGCCTCATTAATAGCATAGCACTGTACACTGAAGGAAGCATTCCTCTTCTCTCCATTTGCCCAAAGCTTAGTGATGGAACGTTTATAATAGTTATAAGATTCTGAAAACTTTCCCAACATGTAGTTCATCACGCCTATATGAGCTTCAATACCAGCTATGGTACTTTGCTGACTAGGAGGATCGTTGTAAATCTTTAGCACTTTTTCTAGCAACTTTAAAGCCTGACTTTAAAGCTTGATCAATATCATCCATTGATTCGTAGATGGCAGAGACATCTGTCAGACCACTAGCAATCTCCTCAGGTGGAATGCCTGGACTTGGTTTAAGGTAGATTCGGAGGGCGTTCTCACAATAGGATTTTGATTCACGTAGCTTTCAGGTTTTGTTGTATAGTTCAGCTAAACGGACGAAAACTGAAGCAACAGACGGATGATTCTCTCCTTAAGTCGCTTTAAAAGCAGTAAGCGCTTTGTTATATGCAAAAACCGCCTCATCATATCGTGACAAGGATAAGTACGTATCTCCGATGCTACAATCTATGTCAGCAACTTCCGATTCCTGCCCATTCGACACAATAGCCATACTAGCTAAGACGAGGTGTTCAACATGTAGTGAAGTTTGATGCTGAATTTCCAAACCAATGATATAGTAAGGTATTGAATTTTGAAGTTGGCCTGAGATCGCATACGTGTCTCCTAGTTGCTATTCGCCTGCAAACTTCACAAGGGCATGATCTTGACCTTCCTCAATAACTGAAATCATAATAGATCTCTCAAGGACGGAACATCCTCGTTGTACCGACCAAGATTGTAATACATTGCCGCAGTTACATGTAAACACACAACGAGTTCTAAACTAGGCTTTCCATTCGCACACATCTCCATCAACTTAGCAGCTCTCTGAGCCAAATCAAGTGCTTTTTTCATTAATATCCACAGTTTTCTGCGCATAAGCCGATGATGACAACAAATCCCTTGCCTGTTTCAGAAGGAATGGTCCAAGATCTGGGTTCCGTTACTCCGAATCCGCAGCTCCATCTTGCACTTTCTTTGCCCCTCCAACGGGTGAATTCTTGTGCTTTTTACAGGCGTCACACTACCATTTAGTTCGGTAAAAACCTTCCCTTTTTTGGTTCCACTAGGAGGTTATTACGGAGGGTTTGATGATGCTTCCGCCTCAAGCCCTCAACCTTTCCTTTCGACACAGCCCTCTTCATCAAAGGCCCTGAAGAAGTGGATTTCGAGCTCGAAGAACGAGTCGTATAAACCTTTTCAAATTTCTTCCCGCTCGACGAACTCTCATTCTTCGACAAAGACTGCCTGCTGTTAGTCACACTCAGGCCACCAACTCTTATAAACATCTGCCTTCGCAACCTCCTCTTCATGCTCAACCTTTTCCTCCATAATTTCCACTTCCCTCATCTCCCCACCAACAAGATGACGCAACTCCGAGTCAATCCTAGACTCATTCTCATCCGAAACAAAACTCTGCCCAGATGTAGATCTATCAGAACTTTGCATCACAAACACATTTTCATACAGCCTTTCACTTGACGTATCAATCACCACTTCCTCCGCAACATTTTCACTCCCTTCATTTTTCGAACTTTTAGGCCTTATTTCAGCTTTAGTTATCACATCAACCCCGTTCACCTGATTCGCAACATTCTCCTCCTTGATCTCATCCTAGGCAACCCCAGGCATAAACAGGCTGCAAAAATTACCCAAATCAGACAAAATTACCATAGACCAGATAAACTTCAGAAATCAATGTTTAGGGCTTAAAAACAACAAACTCCAATTTCCAAAAACAAGGTTTCCCAAATCATAAACAACAGATCTCCACAAAATAACTATTAAAAAGATATGATCGAGAAAAATACAAAATGTAAACAAAACAAAAAAAACATCTTCATTTGGAATGTCAGAAAAATGATGCGGTTTTGGTTTGGATTTGTAAAATGGAAGGAAGTTGAAGAGTGAGACAAACAACAAGAAATCAAACTCTCTCTCTCGTATTTGGCCAGCAGGAACTGCCGATTTGCTCTTTTGTAATTTCCTGTTGTTTTTTTTATTGTTGTTGTTGTATTGGTTCCTGCTTGTGTTTTGCCACGTGCATTTCATAACTGAACAAAAAATTGCTAAATAATTTCTTTACTAAGTTTGTCATGCCATAAATCATGTCCCAAAATGGTCAAATAAGTTCTTTAAAATGTTTATAGGGTAATCATTTGTAATTTTATATTTGAGTTATAAAAAATATATTATTTGTACACATTACTCTACTTTTCTTGCTGACCATTTGTTACTGAAAATAATACACTAGTGTTATGAAACAGTTAATTTTGTTTTAATCGTTTGGGTAATAATATGTTTTTTTAATCAAATTTATTCAATGGTGACATTACCCCGTGAAAACAGGTGGCTGGCTGCTAGGTCGTGTGCCAACTTTGTCATTAGTAAGGTAGATGAACGCAAGTATGTAGTTTTTGACAAATTTTTATGTACTGAAAAGTCTTCGGATAATGATTATGTACAGCTTGGAGGATTGTAGCATTTGTATACGGCCGATGCAGGTTGTTTGTAAGCTGGTATGCTACTGGCATCCACCATTCTTATCTCCCCCGGAGCAAACAAGAGCTCGCTGTGCCTATATAAGTGGAGTTTATGCGTACATCAACAAAGAAATAAAAAATAAAAAAAAGGGTGCAAGGGACAGTGAGATGGGTATATCATTTTGATGTGAAAGCACTTTACCTTCGTAGATCAAGCCCAATTAAACCGGCTTGAAGGACAGACAAGTTATCTGAATCCGGTGAAACAATGATAATAGTATTCCCTGAATACTGGGTCTCCAGAATGGACATCAGTTGTGTGACACGGACAAATACATCCGCTACACTCTCATTTGGAGTTCCATCGTCAGTAGGAGGTGGTTTCATGCGTGTCGAGATACTATCTGATGCATACACCTGTGCAACTTTAATCTTAGCACTAGGGTGTTCGTATACTGATATTGAATATTCAGTTCAACCTAGTGTCCACAGGGCTTCTTTTTGTAAGTAATAGTAACCAGAATTGCAATAGTAAATTATTTTCATTAAACTGTGATCTTACTTCAGAGACAGCTTTTAAGGATTTGCCTTCATAAGCCCCCAAACCACGCGCGTCAAGAAAACTGTACTCAGGAACGATGTTACTGCACTCAGAAATCAACCTTTAGTTGCACATATGGCCATTCACAAAACAGGTGGGTTCACGATTTACTCGAGCAAAGGAGATTTATATCTATCACCTTGATTAAGTACCTTCGACTAACCCCGTTGACAGCAGCAATGATTTCAGCAGCCTGGTAAGCCCTCTGAGTAATGGAAGGCCAAATCCAACAACTAGTTTCACAAGCTCCCATCCTCTTCAAATCAAACGCTGCCTTAATAGTCTCTTTCTTACCCTTCTCCGACAGCCCATTGTCCACAGAAGTCTTAGCAACCGGGTTCGTATTAATTATCCCCATGCTTTCGTAATCCGACTCGCCAGCCCTCACTAAATAGTACCTTTCCATCATCAACACACAACTCCTCAAACATTAAAGCTCTAAAAAAAATGTAGTACTTAATAAATGTTACAGACATTTTATCAAACACTTGGCGTGCACAGATCAATCTAATCAATCACCTGTTAACAAGCCTAACAGGAGGCATCAGAAACAACCCACTAGCTTCCGCGACTGGTAAAGTTAACACATTTGAATCTCCAAACTGGTACGAACCGAAGAATGCGGCAGTGGAGACGGTGAGACCAGTCACCAGCCGCCGCCGATTGATAGGTAGCAAGCAACTCCTCAACAATTCGGAACCCACCCAATTTTTTTCACCATCTGGGTGGGAAGAAGAACCACTGAGTTTCCCAACTGACATCGAAATGGACGCCATTCCCATCTATTTCGGCTTCCTCTGTTTTCTTCTTCTGTTTTAACTGAATTAACGAGAACCAGCAGGTTGAGATAACGCCCGGAATACGCTACTCTGATAGAGGATAGCTTCATCTCATCACCAATCATTCCCCAATTCGAAACTACGCCGTTTTGGATTGCTGCATTTTGCTCTAGGGTTGGTGCCCCCAATTCTCTCCGCCTTATCTCCTCTGCGAATCTCCACCAATCGGCCGCCGTCGTGCGCCGGTCAAAATTCGCATTTCTCAGAGGCTAATATGAACATGAGAAACAAGTGTAGAATTTGCCGGCTAAAACATGAAGTCTCGAGTGAGGCTTCATCAAATTCTCTTCTGTTTGGGTGATTCGTATCTTCACCTTTGGAATCTATAGATGTGATTGTCGCATTTGTGTCTCCTGAAATGTCTCTCCCCAGTAATCAGTCTCAACTTCAGGTATGCTGTTGTTTGTAAGGCGTTTGACTTACGCAATTAAAAGTGTGAATGTGTAAACTTTCTAACAGTTTCCAAAGAATAAAATTCTCATTTTTTAACCTTTTTTGTAATTTGGACACACATCAGTTTTACACTTTCGCCTCATGCATCATTCACAGTTTCACACATCCTATCTACTAATGCAAATGAATAAGTTGTATTCATGAGTCTAATAGTTTAACTAAGATTAGGTTTCTTAGTAGATCCTAAACCATTCTTGCGAGTCTTGGAATGTCCAAGCTGAGTTACTAGTACAGAGATAGATCGACTTTTTTTTCTTCCTAAATAATATTTGTATTTTCAAAAGCGATAAAAACAGTAGAAAAATGATTCGGACACGGAACAGACACAGCAAAATCATAGCAAGGTACAAAGGACCTTAATTGTGCAGTTATGGTATGCGCCTGTTTGTTCCTCAGCCCCTTCTCTTAAAGACCGAACTGCAAAGCTTTAGCAATATCTTTCTGTCACACAATATATATGCATCATGAGGAAACATTTTTTAGGCTTGTGCCTAGCCCTACAAATCAAAGTCATTTTATCCTTTTAGGTTTATGAGAATCTATTCTGGATCTGATTACAAATTGTTTATGTGGCACAGGAGCATATACGGCATACGCCGCACAAATGCAAGTATGCCTTCATTTCTACGGGATGAGACACTACTCTGTCCTCTAGGTCTTTTTTCTGCTGATCCAAATGGTATTTTGCAGCATCCGAGAGTCACATTGAACAATTAACAAGCCAACCTCTCTTGTCACAATGACATCTACCCGAATGGTGAAGGTACATTTGAACAAAGTGATGGTTGGTATATCTGTAACTGTGATGTCACAAATGAGGCACTATTGTGTTCCTTTTCTTCTGGGGGATCAGATTAGACAGTGATTCGCAAGATGATTTTTGTGGCTCTGCACATCTGATGCCTAAGTTGCACCATATACATTGGAATGGGAAACAGTCCGCAATTTTGATGTGCATCTATATGAGTCAGTTTTGATCTGTCCTATTTTCTAGCCTTCTTGTAATTTAATATAAGTTTGTTCCCAAGTTTTTACCATTTCCTTCTATTTTGGATACACTCATGTCATTCTTGAAGAAGTTCCCGCATTTAGTGTTTAGCATCTACGACCAAGCTTCTCGAGTGACTCTGAACAACTGTTAACTACCTTGAGGACACCGAAATGGCTCAGCGAGATTTATAATAAACAGCCTCTTATTAGTTTGGTATACTGTTAGTTCTTTTCCTACAAAATATATTTTTATAATGGCAAACCTTTTGTTTTAAATTACATGATTCAAGATGTTATGATTGTAGGACACAACCATTAATGCTATTAATCGTGTTGCTGCTGCTAAGTCGATTTTTCATTGAAGTGTGTGTTCAAAAAGGTAAAGGTAATTTTATTTTGACTTTTTGTTAGAAATCCATGGAATTCTGACAGTGATTTGTTTATTCAGATATACTAATAAAAATAGCATTCGTCTTGGCATCATTTTCTGCAATTTTTATATCACGCTTCAGCTCTTTCGTAAGTTAATGAAGTGTGCTTCCCGCTCGATAATCTGTGGCACACTAGCGAAAGTCTTCCACACGACCTGGATAAGTATTAGTATCTGTTGTTCTCAATTCTTATATAGGCCGGTATATCTTGGATATGAAAATTTCAAGTCAGATGATGCCACTCTATTAACTTCAGTAGGAACTGTCTATGGTATTGTGTTAGGATCAGCATCTTATCTGCTGTTGCAGTTTTATTGTCGTTAGATTTAGGCAAGCTTGTTTTTAACCCTTAGTTGCGAGAGTATCTTAGGAGTTTTGATCATAATTAATTAGATTAGCGTAAGCTCATTTGGCTAACACTTTAAATTGCAAACATAGCGTATACATTGATTATAACTTGTTTAAGTTCCACATATAGCTTAAGAGTTTAATAAAAATCTTAAATGCAGTGCAGGTTTTAATGTTTATCGATTGTAACTTACGTTTGCGTTGTCATATTATTCTGTGCAGACAATAGTAGGCACATAATTAGCTTCTCACTGGCTTGTTAAGTTCTTCAACTGTTACATTCTTTTCTTTGCATTTGCTCATGCTGGCCAGACAGAATTTATAACTATGATTAGCTCGACGTCAGTATTTATGTGTATATTGTAAAACATTCTTCACACCTGATGGATTATATATCTAGATCAGTATCTTTGTTGCCTGATAAACGTTAACAGTTGTGATGGTATATTTCGCTGCCATACTGCCGTGTTTATAGTTTGTCATTTAGGCTCCGTTTGGTTGCGGGAAAAAAGTGAGGGAAAGAAAATTTAAAGGAAAATGATTTTCCCATGAGAAAGTTATAAGCAAAATTTGCTATCATTTTGCCTATTTTTTTATTTTTTTTCCTTACAACCAAACACACATTTCATTTTTACTCAAATTTTTTTTTAATTTTTTCTTTCCTCTCTTTTTTCCCCGCAACCAAACGGGGCCTTAGAGTTCTATTACTTTTTCTCAATATATTTTTTCACTTTTAGGTCACGTTCATGTGTTGAATGTGCTGAAAATTTTGCACTTCAAAGACATTCATTGTGGACGAGTATGATTGCTGATATCATTCTGGAATATGCTGTTGGTTTGGCATTGCTAATAAGAATGGAATCTGTACGCCTTTGGATTTTCACTGTTGTTGGTGAAATTACAAACAACTTATTGCGATCTGGGTGTGTATGGCTGATGGGAGTCCCAGCTGGATTCATATTGAACACGAGCTTGCGACAGTCCTTGGCATGATCTCTATAAATACAATTCAAGTCTGGTCTACCCTTTGGTTTTATGCTTCCTTCATTCATTACTATATATTACTTGGGTTGGCTCTATTGAGGATGGTTTTTGGTAGTATCACGTTAGCAGCCTTCATTAAAGGCATGACTGAATTAGCTGTATTTCTATTTCATGTGACTGCTCTGAGGACTT
>JAWWMW010001639.1:355009-367778 GCA_035048345.1 Echeveria elegans | reverse complement strand
CCCACATTACTGGCATCCAATTTGGCATTTCAATTTTCAAATCAAATCCTTATGGATGATATTCTACAAACTAACTGAAACGAGTATCGATTGTACAAAGATTACCATCTGATCAGTCTTTTAAAGTGAGCTCTTTTATTGTTTGACGCACGTAATGAGACAAGAGCACAAGGATTACAGCTTTAGAGAGGTTGCTTAAGTATGTAGGCTTTCCCATTTACTAAGAACTAAAGAGAAAAAGCAATGGAGAAAAGATAAAGAATGAGAGATTGAAACACTAAAAAGAAAAAGATGCTTTTATGTTGTTTTTGTTTGCTCACTAAACATATGCACTCCACTTTCCTCTAGATTGTACATTGCACGTTTACATATGACAATAGGCTTGGCTGACCTTATTTTAATGTACTGAAAAGTTTTCGGATTATGATTCTGTACAGCTGCTTGGAGGATTGTAGCATTTGTATACGGCCGATCGCAGGTTGTTCGTAAGCTGGTATGCTACACTTTGTAGGTCCCTTTCGTGTGTTGAAAAATATGCGCTACAAAGGCATTCATCGTGGACGAGCATGATTGTTGATATCCTTCTGGGGAAATGCAAATCGTTTGGCATTGCTTATAAGAATGGAATCTGTACGCCTTTGGATTTTCGCTGTTGTCAGTGAAATTACAAACTGCTTACTGCGATCTGGGTGTGTATGAGTATGGCTTATGGGAGTCCCAGCTGGGTTCAAATTGAACACGGAGCATGCTACAGTCATTGGCATGATGTGTCTAAATACAATCCAAGTCTGGTCCACCCTTTGGTTTTATGCTTCCTGAATTTTTGACGATGTATTACGAGGGTTGGCTGTATTGGGGATTGTTTTTGGAATCCACTGCATCAAAGTTTGTATAATTACGACTATACAGTAGAACAACACATAGTTGGATCACTTCTGTTTACACCCCTGCTGCTTTTGCTACCAACAATGTCGTTCTTTTATATATTCTTCTCGTTTGTCAATGCAAGCATCAGTGCTGTATCTTTGTGTATTGAAATCAAAAGATTCTTCTTTGGATAGTGTGATTCCTAGAAGGTTTGCTTCAGGGATATGGTTTAAAGTTCAACCTTGTGGGAGTAGCTATTCACATACACTAGCAAATAGTCGACATGTTTCCAATATTAGCAAGTCATCCGATTGCCGGTAGTTGTTTTACTCCCTTGGTGTCTCAGATTCAGAGCAGCTGCTAATCTATTGGTATGTCTGATTCCACTGGTTACAAATGTCATTTAAACTGTTCTTGCGCAGTTTGACACAAATTAATGGAAGTGGTTTGCAGAGTGCATTAAAGGTGACACATTAATTATCTTGAAGAATTCACAGATGTATGATATTGATCATCTTTCAATTTGGAAGCGATTTGGTTTGGGCTGCCTTTAGAGTCTACATAAATAAGTAATTTAAATGACAAAGGAACAAAACAAGGCCACCTGCTAGCTTTGTTGATGAAACAGAATTTTATTACTATTAAGAATACCAGTGGCATACGTCAGACAGTTCAAAGCAGTGGGATACTTGAAATTTTTGTGGGTGGATCAGTGTCTGCTTTGGATCTGCATTTTTGATGCTAAAAGATATCAGGAAATTTAATGATGAAAAGTTTTCCACTCTTAGAACAAGATCCATGTCGTCAGAGCTCGATGGGTACTGTTCTCTCATGTGTTCTGAGAAAATTTCTGGATATTGTGTTGCAGCAGAACTTGTTTCGCCCCACTATAAGAATGCATTTTCTGGGGTATCAACTTCGTTTCTTGCTTCAGCTGTCCGTGGTCTTTTCAATGGAAAAAGTTTAGTGATTGCATCTTTGCATTGTTTGGTTTGAGAGACGAGATTATTGTTATACTCAAATACCCTTCTCCGTGACTTGACTGAAAAAATGAACCTGTAAATTGGATGCAGATTCCCCAAAACATTAGTTTCCAGCTTTCCTGCTAAATATTCTTGGTACTCTATCTCCCTCTGTGAGTTTTGGCACCTCTGCTATGACGCTGTTGTCGCTAGCAGCAACGATGATCATAGAGGATTCAACTGATGCTTTTAGACCAGCTGATCATTTTGAAGAGAGATCTGATCCAGACAGGTTCATATCCTTATTCCTTCTGTTTGAGTTTGTTGGTTTGGGAATGTTTCTTTATTTCTGGTTACGGCCAATCTTAATATACTCTTGAGAAATCCAAATTAAACTTCGTAAGGCTGATGCATGGATAGCCAAACATTTCCATAACATAAAGGTAAACTAGTACTGCTCGTTACAACTTTTTTGCGTTATCTTAAAGCTTTCACTATCCCATGTTTGTCTAGAAATAAATCTGGAATCAGAAGCAACTGATGCAGGTTTCTAATGCTTAGGTTTCTGGGATGAGGTGAAGTAAAACATAACCGAGTTAGTAAACTTTGATATTTTTTCTAGTAATCTTTCGCCCACCAAGGGCTAGCTCAGCGGTAGTGAAGGCGTATTATAAGACACACATTCGATTCCTACTGTTTTAGCATGATAGAGTTAAAAAAAAATCAGTAAAGTTAAGTTTTTCGAATATACAACTATGTTATTTATATAAAAATATATATGGACTGCAAAGTTTATGATAAAAATACTAATGCAACAGTCAACAGATATTGAGAACGTCTTTTATATGATGAAAACCCCAATTTAAGGGTAACAAAGCGACACATATCTTATCTTAAAGTGTTCCATCACCCATCTATTGAAAGGTTAATGAAGCGACACATATCTTGGCCTCCTGTATCACCTTGCCCGCCGGAGGCTCACTGTTTACTAGCACTACCACTTAAGCCAAATTCACCATTTGCACCCCCAGCTCCAGCAACATTGCCTCCCATGGCAAAGCCAAATCCCTGTGGCATGCTGCCAGTGATATATTCCCACCAAACTGAACTCCTCCATTACCGGCATTGTTATTTCCATTGAACCGGAATTGACCACCCCTTAGTGATTGAGCATCACAAACTGTCAGGGTGCAAATGTAAATTGCACATGTAGAAGGAAGTAGTAGAAAAAGACTGCCTTACAGCTTCAAATGCCATCTTCTTCCTACCAATATTTCTCGAAGGCTGAGTCAATGAGTGAGCGAACTGCAAAGCCTTCACCTCAGAATATAGACAGGCTAATGAGACTAATAGATTATGTTTAAAAAGCTTAATTTTGCCTTAACTGATAACTACAATAAAAGTACAGAATGTGCTTGAGTAACAAACATGGTAATTTAAAGGAAGACATTTATATTAACCAGTCATAAACATTTCAATGAAAACAGTACAAGAAGTCCGAACACAGAACCATGTGAACCAAAAAAACACAATAAAATTGATTCAGGGCAGCAGTTGCTCAAAGATCCTTTACGCTCAAACCTACAAACACACACACGCTCAAACATTTAAGTAAAGGTAGAGACAGTTTACTATTACTTATTAACAAAGGGAAAAAAATCACCTGGAGGAAGGGACTGCTTCAGCTTGTCAGCCTTAGCAGCATCTTGAACGCAAAGCGTATACAAATACTTGGAGCAGCGAACCTTGAACTTGACCACATCCCTAGTCTTCTTGATGTTAACAGATCGTGCATCTGGCCTCCTTGCTGTCAGAAGAAAGTCCTTGATATCATGTATTTGCTTAGGCTGCACAATTAAATACAGAAATTAAGCACACACACGCCACATTCATACCAACCACAAAGCAAATGCGCAACAACATAATCTACTAAATTTCACTAACTGCTAACTAAACATCATCCCTGGCAAAACGGCTTAGAAATGTCGAGCAAAATAATCGTTAACATTATTCCATAAATGGCTTATCCTCTAAATTATGATCGGTTCTGCAAATCTTAAATGTAATTAAACAAGGCTAATAATAAATTTCAGAATCATCAGTTAAACGTGGCCGAATCGGATTTAAGCAAAATGCGAGCTCAGAGAACTAATCAGTTACGACGGAGACAATGCAAGCAGCAGTACAATCGTATCCCCTAGAGAATTAACTAACAACAAGTTCTAGAACACATGACATAATAATCAGAAGATAAATTGAAGGCTTTTTGCTTTGTATGAGTTACAAACGATAGAGCGTCGAGGAGCTAAATCTTACCATTTTGACAAACGGCTGCGTGCTCCGGTTGATTTCTGAAACCCTAGCTGGGACGGTGAAAGCGTTTGCATGACTTTATATAGTAAGAGAAAATGTGCGATGGGCTTCTGAGTGGGCTGTTATGGAATGGGCCGGAGTGTGTGTTTAGATTTAGATTGATGTACGGATATTTTTTTTATAGAGTAAGAAAATTGTTTTGTAAAGAATTTAAGAGTAATTGTATATTTACTCTTCGTTAATAAGATGATTTTTTTTTCGAAAAAAAAAAATTACGGAAAAGTAAGTCCGCTAGTAGAACGGTGTTGTTTTAGTTAGAAAATGGAATTTCTGTTTGAAACAAATTGATTTAAGACATCAAATTGTCGAATGCAGTCAAATAATAAAAATTCATGTAGTTTTGATTCGATATTCATCGAAGTAAAACAATCGTACAATTATTGTACTAAGTCTATAGAAAAGTTACGTCATTTTCAGCATTTTGTTTTTAACTTTTCCCAAAATATGAATCATTGTTCATAATATGAAGAATTCAAGATTCTGGAATGCATAAAGCTCTCTCGCCAAAAAAGTTTTTCAGCCACCGTACTCCCCCTCCTCGGGGTGGAGTGAAGGAACCCCTTCACGGAGGATGTTTTCTTTTATTCTACCCCTAGGAGCTAATTTTGTTTGTCAGCTTTTAAGCCTACCACATGTATTTCTTCCGAAGATCAGTCTTAGAGAGCTTTTGTTTCTCTCGAAGATTCGTCTGAGTAGAGCTTTTATGTCTCAACTAAGTATTAAGCTTATATAAGAGAGTTGTTTTGTTTACTGTTTGATTGTTGTGTTGTTTGTTTGTGTTGGTGTTGTTCGGGACCTATTTCTTTCTTCTATTTTGCCGTGCTCTGCCATCCTCGGTGGCTTGTGTTTCGCTGACCGTCTCATCTCAGCGTCGTGCTCCTACGGCTGTTCTCTGACGTCCCTCAGTTCCCTGCTAGTGTATCCTGTCATCCTAGCCGCCTCGGCCTCCATAATCCACCGTAACATTGACGATGTGGAACTGACGCCGAGACATGCATAGGATTAAGGGTTGCTGGTAGGGGCTGGTTTCTGTTTGCGGTGACAGCCTCCTCAGACGATGGACGTTTCAGTTCTGTTGCTGTGAGGAGCTTCGGGATGCAGGGAGGTGCTACGGTGGAAGCTTGGGTCGCTGGGTCTGTCGGCTTGCCAAGATGGGTTGCGATGGAGGCTTTTTGGCCGTTGTGCGAGGATTTGGTCGAGGCTTCGTGGTGTTTGGCAGTCTCTCCGATGGCGCTCCGGTATTGGCAATCCTTTGGCGTTCCGTCTCTCGGTGGGCTGGTGACGGCACGTGGAAGATGATGGGTTTTGTGGCCCTTCGTGTTCTCTAGGGCTTTTGTAGGGTTTCGAAGCATTATTTTTAATGTTTTCATTTTATTGGGTATGTGGTGTCCGGTTGGACCATGAGTTTTGTATTAGATCGTAGGTATTGGATGTTTTTACATCTTGTACTAACCCGTCATCGAAAAAAAAGTTCTAGAATGCATAATTTACACATGAGGAACAAAGAAAGCTCAACGACAAAAGGGATAAAGTCTATTGATTGCGTAACCAAATATATATAGTCAGACTTCAAGTAGGCACGCTATGTCCATCACCACTTACAATGTGTTAAGAATGTCTAATGACACTCCACTATCAAGTTCAAATTATTTTGATTTGAATCTAAACGCATCTGCATGGCTGTAACGATTCGAATGCTTTCCGATTCAGAAATAAATAAGTAGATTTTTTAAAATTTAAATGGAAAATTTCAAATGAAAATAAACATATCTTCTATCTATTTCGCAGTAAAAATTTATCGGTCCGATTTTTTTACGAGATAAATAATAATTTTTATCTCAAGATAGAAAGAGCATTGGAGGTTTCATACCCTTACCCTCGCTTAAAAGTAGCCAATGAAGATGAGAAAGATTTCAACAACAAAAAAACAATCTCGCAAAAGTAGCCAATGAAGAATACTTATTGTCTTTGCATAAATGAGTTTGTCAAACAAAAAATCTCCAATTACTCATTCAAGTATAAAGTACAAATGATGAAAAAGTGGCTCTCAAAAAAAAATAAACAAAACAAAACAAAAAAGTGAACATGAACAGCTCATTCATACTCTCATGTCTCATGCTGTATCCAATCCACCAATGACTCCACCAGGTCCTCCCATTTTTGAATCATGATGGTGGTCTTCATATTTTCTCTTCTTGGACCATAACCATATTTTTGACACAGAAAAGCTATCACCTTTCAGACTACTTCTACCAATCTTTTTACCATCTAGACTCGCACGATCCCCATCAACATCTACTCCTTTGACTTTCAAATATGTATCATGTGTAACAACATATTGATATGATCCCATTGAGTAGCATCTTCTCCCATCCAGCTTCCCACTGCTACTAGTCTCACATTCAGCTTCAGCTTCATCATTTAAAAGTGTTCTGAACTTGCCAAGCCTGATTGAATACACCCTTTTCTCATCCAATGTGGCTGAGTTTGAGCTTGAGTTTGAGGTTGAAGTTGAATCTGTGGACAAAGACAGGCCAATGGAATAGTCTTCTGAAGTGGTCAACTGGGTCAATGAAGTGAGGCTAGTACTATTAGTTGGGTTCAAGAGAGTGCATCTGCATAAAGGGCAAGTTGAGTTTGACATGAGCCAAGGATCAATGCAGTTGATATGAAAAGCATGGCTACAGATTGGCAGTAGCTTCAGTTTATCTTGGTTTGAGAATTCTGACAAGCACACTGCGCAGTCAAACTGTTGTTTTGATTTTGACACCAATCCCATAAGTACATCCCTGTAGTGGAAAACTGGTAGATTGTCAATGGAGGACTGATCCAAACCAGAGTCATGTAGTCTAAAGAGCTGTTGAAGTTGTCTTTGTAAAACATGAGATGAGGTTGTGGACCCTTGGTCACTTGTGATATTGTATCTGTTGGAGTGGATAAAGAGTGATCTTGAAGGCGGTCTTTTCGACAAGTATCTGAAGAGAAGATGTAAACATCCTGAGATGAAGAAGATGGCTGCTAGAATGATGATCATTAGGAGGACAATGGGACTGATCTTGCCAACATTTGATGATGGATCTCCTCGAGGAACAACTTGTGAAACTTCAAAGATGGATTTTGAGGTAGCATAAGGTGGTGGGGATTGGATTGGAAAATGGATGAGTAGATCATTCTCTTTTGGGATGAGTTGGATTTGAGATGATGATTTTAACATCTTTGTCAAATGGGTTGTGATCAAAATCACATTTTGAAGTAGCTAATGAATAAAAAGACTTGGTTTTGAAATGGCACAAGAGTTTGAGAATGATGAGAATATAATATGTTTAATAGTTGCATTATTGCACTTGTTGTTGATGCATGTGAGTTGAAAAAACAAAAAGTGTGGGTGGGATTTGGAGAAGAGAGGGCAACCCAAAAGGTAAGAAAATCTAGCAAGGGAGGTGCAGGAGGAGGCAGGTTACCAAACTTGTGAAGAAATGTAGAGAGACAGATGGTGATCTGATCAATGTGTAATCTTGAGTGGACTTTTTTTTTACTTGGTTTGAAATTTGGCCACAAAGAGACAGTTGTTTTCATTTAAGGGTTTTTGCCTTTTTGGGGCTTTATGTGTACAAATACTAGTTATTAGGGATTTTGGATTCTGGGATAGATATATTTTGTCTTTGTTCTTATTCATAAATGTCTAATGGCTCAGCTCAACCCAAAGAAGCCATACATCCGACATAGGTTACCTTGTGGTCCATTGCTATGGAGAAACTGGGATTAAGAGTAGACTTTTTTCACACTAGACTTTGTAGTTTGTACACAAAGTTACACTGGTTTGGGTAATTTAATACCTCTATTCATAATCCCTAGAAAATTTTCATATCAATAACGAACTAGTTTCGAATGGAATAATAAAACGCAGGTTATTCATAGGACTCTGAATTGAAGTGCAAATGCAATATTCATCGTGTTTTCTCAAGAACTTATACTGGATGAAATTTTCTGTTGTCTCAAGAACTCGTTTAGTATTTTAAACGATCAGAATCATAACTAGGAAACACATTTTGAATAATGAATTTGGAGTGATGTTGACAAAGGAGTTTGCTTTTGTATACAAAAATTCCACTAGCTCAAGGAATTTTGATAAATCCTAAATGGACCGGTAATTGTGGCCAGCTGATTGGAACTGCTCAACGTTTTAAAATGTGGGCAGTGGCAGTGGGTGTGTCCTCCATCTACATCATCTTATGTTGTTTTTTCCTCATGTAATGACCTGCCTACAAAGTAACCTCTCCTCTGAAAAGTCCATTGATTTGGTTTCTTTCTTCTATCTCCATCCATTTTGAAAAACCAGGCCTTTATTTCTTAGTAAAGTTTTGTATGTACTTGTTTGTCACCCTCATTTTTGTTTATAAACATTTGGAAATATGTCAACTAAAAAAATGTAAAAACGAAATTTTAACTACTCATGTTTATGTCTGAGAAAGATATATGTCTGAGAAAAATGTAAAAAAAATGTAAAAATATGGAAATAGTAACATAGCAGAACATATAGTGCACTGAGAAAGATAAATGGTTCAAGTCATTCTGAATGCATTTAGAAATTGACACGTGAAAATAAATTTATGTGCTGTTGGTTGAGGACTTGAAAAAGTTGGAAACAAGTGAAATGAATTTTCAAACCTCCTGAGATTGAGTGGCAAAAGATCTATCTTCCTCCTTCTTTATAGTGTCAAATGTCAATCATAGAAACCACTTGGTTCATACTTGGCCTCCCAAGAGGAGTAGGACTAGTACACTTCATGGCCACTTGCAACAAGTTCACCATCCTCTCCCTCACTAGCTCCGGACAATATCAACTCCTTGTCGAACACCTCAGCTGTCCACTCTTCCCGAACCACCAAGTTGACCTATTTAGCCAAGTCGAGCCCGTGGCTTGCACTGTTTCCCCAACCAAAACTCACCCCATCCGACCTCCCTAATATATGTATTTGTAAAATCAGTAACACAAAATATGCACGCCGTGAGAAAAATGTAATCATCTGATACGAGAACAAGATCCAAGTCGTTATAAGCCTAGTATACCGAGCCATGACAACAAGCTTACTGTGAAATGTGAATATGCCTATATAGGCTACCATTATGTTGAAACTCATAACCAAGAGCTTTTCTTGGGCTGAGCAATAGAATGCCACTTGAGGCAGAACATTCGGATGCTAACCTGATCAATCTTTTGCATTCTCAAGCTAAACTCACAACCAAGCTATCCCCACCAGCCAATGTGATCTTACACATATTCCCATTCTTTCCCTTCCCAAGCAATTCATCCCTTGCACCAAGCAAGTCGTCAAACTTCAAGTAACCCACCACAGGATTGGTCAGAACTACCAATGGCATTGATCCAATGGCCGCCGTTCGAGTATCATCGCCTGAAAACTCATATGTACCAAAATTAAGCGACACCTTAGATGCTTCACTAGAAGAAGAATCCTCATCTTTTAGTACACGTCTCTTACGTCTTATGAACACTATCATGGCCAAGATCACAGCTATGAGGCGTAGAAGTACACAGCCAGAGTAGATACCAATCTTTTTGATGGACTGGTGCTTATCTGATGATGATTTATCAGCCAACGAATTGTCCGAAGATGACACTAGACAGCCATTTTCCTTAGTTTCTTTACACAACGTTGAATCGCTTATATAACCACTTGTACCGAGTTAACATCAAGAATCTGGCAACTGAAACTGTTAGATGATACACTTGACTCTTCAAAGTCTACGAAATCAAAACAAGGTATCCAACTGACCAAAACTGTTAGCAGCACCAAACTAAGTTTCCGATCAATATTTCATAAATTAGTTTCACAAGTATACCTCAACAGGTAAAATAAAAAACATTTGCCTCGACTGGTTGAGTTTACAAAGTTGTGTCCTATCATGTCTGTCATGTTTCAAGGAACCCATGGAAGCCAGTTATGAACAAGAAACATGGCGTCTGCCGGCACATTCTAGCGGTCTTAACCATGCTTGGCTTGCATAGACGATCATCCAAGCTGCAAGCCTGTTAAAAGGTGTACATTTGAACAAGCATCATTGTGAATTGGCAACATGGTGTCATCGTTCCGACGGTAATTTTTTAGTGTCTTCATTCGATTTGATTAAGCTTTACAACGTTTTTTACTTCATTTATAATTTATAATTTTCAATTTTAAATTCTTAATTTTATAAAAAAAAAAATTGAAATCTACCTGATCAAATACGGTCAAATACAGTCAAATATGATCAGTTGGTCAAATACAGTCAAATATGGATGAATAGTGATGGATGGTATGTAGTGTAAATAAGGAGGGTGGGAGGGGCATTTTTGTCAAAAACTTATTGCAATGAGGTCTTTAGTGAGGAAAATAATAGAATTAGTGAGAAAAAGTGGGTGGTTGGTAAATGATTGATAGTGATATTCTTTTATATATATAGATATTTTGTAATGTTTTTGAGCAAGGGATGCATAAAGTAGCATATTTCGGTTTCCGAACGTGTCTTGCATTTTGTTGGATGATTGAGATTTGGATCATTGTCTCTTTCTTTTGGTTTACATGTCTGGGATACTGGGTACATTTGGTTGTGGGTGTCGGTAGCATATTTTAGTTTCCTTTTTCAACTATGTATACAAATGTGTGAAATATATAATGTGTTGTTACATTTACATCTTATGTGTTAATCACGGAAACACAAATACACCTTTTTTCAGTATCTTTAACTCTCTGAGTACAAATTAAAATCAATTTTTTCTATGCTTTTTTTAGATGAATAATGATGATATGGAGAGTCAATACGTGTTAATTAGTGAACAACCAACTCAATCAAGTAAAAAAAGTACTTGTTCCCTTTGTTGGTTGTCTTTTGAACAATTACCTCCACTCCCTGATGGATCAAGCAAGCTATGCAAGATGTAAAACGTGTGAAAAAAGTTATCGAATAATTCGAGTAGTGGAACTATCAATCTCGTACGTCATCATGATAGTTGTGGAGCTTTAAGCACTTCATCGCAATTAGTTGTACGTCCATCTACTTTTAGTCATGATAAATTCTCTGAGTTAATTATTGAAGATGTAGTGAAACATGACTTACCTTTTCACTTTGTGGAATAGGAAAGAATTAGAGCAGCGTTTGATTATGTGACAGCGGGAGTTCAGTGACCGAGTAGAAACACGACAAAAAACAATGTGATGAAGATGTACGCAATTGAGAAGTTAAAGATGATGGATCTTTTAAGTAAATCAAGGGGAAGGATTTGCTTAACTTCTGATCTTTGGAGCTCTCAAACAGCAGATGGTTATTGGGCGCTAACGACTCACTTTCTGGATAGTGCTTGGAATATGCAGAAGAAGGTAGTCAATTATTCTCACATGCCTCCACCACACACTTGAAATGCATTGGTTGAGAAAATTAGTTTTCTTATACATGATTGGGGGCTTGATAAGAATTTGTTCTCGATCACACTTGATAATGATTCTGCTAATGATTCATTTGTGGAGAAGTTGAAGACACAATTGAATTTCATTTGATGGATGGACAATTTTTCCATGTGAGGTGTTGTGCACATATTTTGAACCTCATAGTTCAAGATGGATTAAAGATTATTGATGTTTAAGTGGCAAAAGTCCAAGATTGTGTCAAATATATCAAGGGGTCAATAGCAAAAAAGCATAAGTTCTTAAAATGTGTTCAGCTAGTAGAAATAACGGGGAACAGAAGGGCTCTTAAGCAAGATGTCTCTATAAGGTGGAACTCCACATATCTTATGCTTGAGAGTGCACTTTACTATCGACAAGCTCTTGGACAGTATGTATTAGTTGAGTCAGATTTCAAGACTTGTCCTGCCACTAAAGAATGAGACCGTATAAAGATGATATCAAAGTTTCTTGAGAATTATGCGAGGTGACTTGCTTATTCTCTAGAAGTAAGTATGTGACTTCAAACTTATTTTTTTCTCGAAAGTCTTTAAGATTCAACACTCTATACATGAAGCAAAGATACATCCAGATGAGTTTATGAAGCAAATGAGAAATGTAATGAGTGCCAAGTTCAAAAAATATTGGTCAGACTATAGTTTGATTCTTGGTATTGCAGTAGTGATGGATCCTCGTTATAAGCTGAATTTTCTAGAGTGGGCTTATGATATACTTTATGGTTACACGTTTGAGCAGTTTGAGAAGTTCAAAAGGGCTTTAGAATCATTGTTTGATGCGTATAAGATTAGATGGTCTGTTGAAAATGAGTTGGGAGTTCAGTTGAGCGAAGGTTGTTCATACTCTCAAGATGAAGATCCACTATTTCAGGTATTTGACGTTGCATACAAAGAGGTCAAGCATTGACAGTGAATTAAACATACATATAAAGAAATAAAAATTGGAAAGAACAACAAAAGTTAATGTCCTGAGTTGGTGGAAGGCAGAATAGTTTAGATATCTCATTCTTTCTCGGCTAGCTGGTGACATACTCGCCATACCCATCTCAACTGTTGCATCCGAGTCCGCCTATAGTATTGGTGGTAGGGTGCTTGACCAATACCAGATCGG
>JAWWMW010001639.1:344062-354909 GCA_035048345.1 Echeveria elegans | reverse complement strand
TTCTTAGTTGACTTTCAAAAAAATCTTAAGTTTATGTTGACTTTGTCATTATAGGCCTAAACCCTAAACCTTAAATGTTCAACGGATGCCTAAAATGACAAAGTCAACATATACTTAAGATTTTTTTGAAAGTCAACTAAGAAGTTGAGGATTTAAATGGGCAAAACTGAGTTGGAGATTTAAATGGACAAAACTAAGAATGTGGGGATTTAAATGGTATTATTTCCATTGACAAAATGAGTTTACTTTGTATACAAATCCCACTAGCTAAAGGCATTTCATAAGCCTCAATGGACCGGTAATTGTGGCCAGCTAAAATGTGAGCAGTGGCAGTGGGTGTGTCCTCCACCAACATCATCTTATGTTTTTTTTTTCCCTCATGTAATGACCTGCCTACAAAGTAGCCTCTCCTCTGAAAAGTCCTTTGATTTGGTTTCGTTCTTCCATCTCCATCCATATTGAAAAACCAGGCCTTTAGTTCTTACTAAACCTAATTCGGTTTTGAGTTTTGTATGTAGTTGTTTGTCACTCACACTTTTATTTATAAGCATGTGAAAAACATGTCAACCAAAAAACGTAAAACCGAAATTTTAACAACTCGTGTGTGAAGTAACGTAACAAAAGGAATAATGCACAGAGCTAACGATCATGATTCAAGTCATTCTGAGTGCATTTTGAAATTGATACGTGAAAGTAAATTAAACCTGGCGACTTAAAAATGAATTTTCAAACCTCCTCAGATTGAGTGGCAAAAGATTTATCTTCCTCTTCCTTGATAGTGTGTATCATATAAACCACTTGGTTCATACTTGGTCTCCCAAGAGGAGTAGGACTAGTACACTTCATGGCCACTTGCAACAAGTTCACCATCCTCTCCTCATTAGCTCCGGACAATATCAACTCCTTGTCGAACACTTCAGCCGTCCACTCTTCTCGAACCATTGAGTTAACCCATTTAGCTAAGTCGAGTCCATTTGTAGCTTGCACTGGCTTCCCCGTAAGGAGTTCAAAAAGTAGCACTCCAAATCCGTAAACATCCATTTTCCATGTACCTTTTTGGTCCTGGTTTCGTAGGCCGTATTCACTTAAGTAAGGATTCATGCTCTTGTCGAATAATATGTTGGATGACTTTAGATTTCCATGACATATCCCTTCGTCTAGAAGATGATCATGCATGAAGGCTAAAGCGTAGGCCAAGGTTATGGCCACTTCGAGCCTCTTTCTCCATCCAAAGCTCACCATATCCGGCCTCCCTAATATATCTTATTGTGAAATTAGTAACACAAAAATATGCACGTAGCGAGAAAAATGCAATCATTGGTACGAAAACAGATTCAAGTAGTTATAAGTCTAGTCTGACCAGCAGCTACTAAAACAGGCTTACCGTGAATATGCCTATGTAGACTCCCATTATGTTGAAACTCATAAACCAATAGCTTTTCTTGCGAGGAGCAATAAAAAGCCATTTGAGGCAGAACATTCGGATGCTTGACCTGATCAATCTTTTGCATTCTCAAACTAAACTTCTCGGCTGAAATGCTACAATCCTTGAGCCTTTTCACAACCAAGCTATCCCCACCAGCCAATGTGATCATATACGTATTCCCATTCTTTCCCTTCCCAAGCAACTCAGCCGGTGCACGAAGCAAGTCGTCAAACTTCAAGTCACTCACCACAGGACTGGTCAGAACTACTAATGGCATTGATCCAGTGGCTGCCGTTCGAGTATCATCACCTGAAAACTCATATGTACCAAGACTAAGTGACAACTTAGATGCTTCGCTAAAAGATGAATCATCCTCATCTTTTAGTACACGTCTCTTACGTCTAATGAACATTATCACGACGAAGATCACAACAGTGAGGCCTAGGAGTACACAGCCAGAGTAGATACCGATCTGTTTGATGGATAAGTGTTTATCTGATGATGAGTTATCGTACAAAGAAGAATCCGAAGATGACTCTCCACACCCACTTTCCTTAGTTTCTTTACACAATACTGAACCACTCAAATAGCCACTTGTGCTGATTTTACCATGAACATCAGGACTCTGGCTACTGAAACTGTTAGATGACACACTGAACACTTCAAAGTCGACGAAATCAAAACAAGGTATCCAACTGACCAAAACTATTAGCACCAAGATAAGTTTCCGATCCATATTTCATAAATTAGTTTCACAAGTATACCTCAACAGGTAAAAATAAAACACATTTGCCTCAAAACATTTTTTGAGTTTCGACAGGTTGAGTTTACAAAGTTGTGTTGTATTATGTCTGTCAGTTTCAAGGAACATATGAAAGCCAGTTATGAACAAGAAACATGGCGTGTGCCGGCACATTCTTGCGGTCTTAACCATGCTTTGGTTTGCATAGAATAACATCCAAGGTGCAACTGCAAGCCTGTTATAAGGTGTACATAAGAACAAGCATCCATTGGGAAGTGGCAACATGCTGTCATGTCTTATTTAAAACATATTAAAATTCGCATTTTGTAAGCACAAATAGATTAATACATCTGAATAAGTCTAAAATTCAACGGATATATTTATACAAAATGCAAACTGCACAAGTTCACGAAGACATATTAGTAAACTAGATATAAAGAAAATAGAGCAAGACCAACAAAATGTGTGTGTATCAGTTTAGCCTTGCGCGGATGAGACGTCAATATGCCGCATTATTCCAGTCTCCCTGCGTACGGAACAAGCCATAGAGCTGCACTCATGGGCTATGGACAGAACTGAGAATGGCTTCTAATAAGCACACTTGAAGTTTCAAATGGTGAATGTATTCAGCTGTTTGATTACAAAGTCCATCAAGTTCCAACTCCGTCCCACCGGGAACGAGCTTCCTCAGCTCCTCAACTTTCATCCGAACAAGTCCACGCGTGCGGCTTCCTTTCAACTTCCTCCTCTCTTCACCAAAACCCATCAACAAAATCTAAACTTTCACACTACTAACAAGCCCTTAGAAACTATGAAACTAGCACATTTGGTGACTTAAAGGTGACTTGGGCCTTTATGATTTATAGTACTCCACTTGATCAGCTTGCAGCTGATTCAAACAAATGGGCTATTGGATAGACATGAGAGACTAATTAAGGTGAGGTTTTGTGGATGAAATGAAAAAAGGGTATGTGTCCAAATAGTGTGGATGTCACATGAATACATTGTATGGCTTTGGAGGGGTCCAGAAGAAGTGAGGGAGATATGAAAGCGTTCATTGAGGTGTGCTGTACTGTATATTTATTATGGCTTGTGCACATGTGTTGACAGCTCTTGACTTGATCATAGTTGTCACTAGTTTTTGGGGCATTTGCCTGAACTTTCCACACCTGTCTACTTAATGTTAACATGAACTCGTCTATCAGTTTTTTTGTCCTTGATTTGTCACATACTTGTACCTAAAAACCTAACATAATTTTAGTATCATGAACTGACTAGCCCTTCTTTGGAGCCATTCTCATATGAAAATTGGGGAAACATATTTGTTCCGAGTGCCAAAACGACATCGTTTATATATATATACTAGAGGTGAACCCGTCGTCCCGACGAAACCTTGACGTGAACATACATTTTTAATTTTTATATATATTTTCGTTTGATTTTTCTAATTTTTCCCTACGTTTTTTGTTCTGGTTTTTTAAGTATTTTTTATTCTGATTTCTTAATTCAATTACTCACAAACTTCCCAATTATTATTTCTAATTACTAATTTTAAATTATCAAATAATTTTTTAATTTTTGGCTGAATGGCGGACTGAGTTGGGATGGTAGACTGAGTGAGGTGAGCTGGCTAATGGGTTGGTGGGTTGGAGGTTTAAGCAACTAAAAAAATCACATTAGCAACGAAAGTTTCCATTACTGTTTATATATTGTGTATTGAGAGCTATTATTAGTATAGATACAATGTTGTTCTTATAAGTTATAACTCCATGACAAGAAGAACTGGGAAGAAAATAACCTTACCGGTCACCGTGATCTATAAGGTTATCCTCAACCCTGTTGGTACTTTAGAAAGGATACGAAGACATATGTCGCGTCTTGTACCGTACGTACCAGTTACTTAGCGGTATATTTACAAGAAGTTCAGTACACATATTGCGTCTAGTACATTTCTCAAGTACAAGTATCCTTTCATATATAGTAGCTCGCACATTAAATTTAGAGGCTAAAATTCTTAACAATTTACATTTTTGTTCGTCGTCTTAGAGTCTAAGTTGCACCCTATAACGATGAACATACAGCTACTTAGAAACTTGTTTAAAATGTCAAGACATTGTCTAATTATTCCCCAGCAAGGATAGTAGCTTCTTATCCAATCTATGAAACTCCATCTTTTCGACTCCAAAAGGCTTCTGAAAATTAAGAAAGAAAGTACATTAGAAAAAAAATCCGTTGAACCAGAATACTATTTCCTATGATGTTAGTGCAAATGGTGAAATGAAAACTTGTATGAATGGATATTTCACCTGAAGATGTAAATTCAGGAAGAATCTTCCGCCAAAAGAATCTGATGATGAAAAAGAACTAATTAACTGAAACCCGTCTTCCTCCAAGCTCATAAGTATTTCAGGTACCGAGATTCGGAAAGTTGAGACTTGAATAACAATTTCCGTATCTCCTATTTCAGTCGTCGAGACATTTGATAAATCAGATTTCTTTTGGATACTATTTCCTTTCGCCCCCTCGTTGAGGTTCCTGTCTGTAAATGTGATCACTTGTTCTTGATTTTGGTGGATTTTCCTTGACATGGTTTGTTTCCTCTTCTCCATTCTCTCCACCTCGCCTTGTAGTTCTGGTATGTATTTCAGCACCTTTGCCACTGTTGTTGGTATGCTCATTCTCCTCTGTAGAAAAATTATGGAACTTAAACTTTTGAACTCAAGAAGAAAAAAATCTCCTGACGAAAAATTTCTTGAAACTCAAGAAGAAGAAGAAAAATTCAAGGTACCTGTTCGCTGGCTGGAAGTAGTGAACGAAGAGACGAGTATAATTCATTGATCTTCTTCCTCCGGTGCCTTTCGCTTGCATTATGGTTGACCTTTTTTGCATCTCCATTTCTTCCTTCGGTCTGATCTCCACCTTGTGCAAAATTTCCTATATGATCGATATTATAATCTGTTAAGGCAGTCGGTAGTTCTTGCTTAGAATGATCGTAAAAGTCATGATTCATACTATAGCTATACATAGCTTCATCTAAAGGCCATCCAAGCATAGGAGTCGACGATGAAGATGATACTGACAACATGTCTTCCTCTCAGGTCAAGTTTTTTTTTTCTCCTGTAAGATTTTTTTAACTAACTGATGAATACAATGTGTGGCAATAATATGATCCCATTTTATACATCGATCAGAAACCTGCAATTCTACCTTATGCACATATCTTAATCTAATATGTCGCCATTGTGTTGTTTTGCACTATTCGTATGTGCCTGAAGTGTGGACGCTCGTGGCCTAAACTACCCGACTTGTACCTGTCATATATATCATCTCCAACGTGTCATTACTAAAGCACTTTCTCCCCTTAGCATTGTTAAATGGCGTATGAAAAGCGTGCGCAGGGAGCGTGCCCTGCGCAAGGCTAGAACAGGTTAAGTTTTCCAATCGAAGCTCCTTGCGTGCAAACGATGATAAGAATTGTGATCTTATTAAAATTACTCAAGGAAGCACGAATTATACTAATACAAAGAGTGGTCCTGCATATTTCTTATCTGTTTTTGGTTCTGCTGATTGCTACTATTGTATAGAATATGTCATCTACTTATAGTGCATATTAACAAATATGTGTACTAATCGTTTCACATTTATGCTGTAGACTTCTGATATAATACTGATACCATTTTGTTTCATGTACTTGAACAAATCGAAGAATAAAGCAAATGCTGCTGGCTGCGAGGAAATTTTAATTTCTTTTCTGGTGACAGAAAGTTCCAGATACTGAACAGAAATGGTCCGGAATTAAAAAAAAAAAAAAAGAACTTCAGCTTAGAAACTGCTCAGAAGTCGGATGCAGAGGATAAATATTTCATCAGCTGTAAACATAATTTCGAACCAGGTCGAACTTTCTTCGTAGCCCACATCTTCAGGTTTTTTTAAAAAAAACCTTTTTTCATAGTTATCATTCTCTGCTTCAGAGACTTTAAAATTTTGAAGTACATGGGAAACTTGCATCGATGACCTTATCGCGGGTGTTAGTGATTAGCCAACATATATGAACTAGAGTTAAGGTAAGTGGATGTGGTCCAATGTTTATAAATTAAAGATTAGAGTTTTATATATGAATATGAGCTCACCCAGCAGGCACGTCCACTAATTTTCCGGTTTGTTTTAAGAAAATGTGATGCCCTTTGTTAGTACTTGGACGGTGTCTTACTAAAAAAATCAGAAATCATAGTTTAAGGTATAGTTGTTTACCGACGCATGAGTAGGGTGGCCTGATTAGTTCTAAGAACTCAGGCATCATATAAGTCCTAAATTCCCACTTTCACAACTAAGGCAGTATGGGGAGAGGCAAAAGCAAAGATAGATATTGGTGTTGTCAGTTTCACGGTCCAAAAAACATGGCAGCTTTCTTTAAATAGCGTCGAACAGAGTCCTAATCTGCACAAGTGCAGCAGCAGCCTCGCCAAAGTTTTATACATTCTGTGACTTCTGAGCTCCTTATAGCCTTCCATTCAAATCAGGAGAAACTCTGAAATGGTTTTATTGATGTATGCTGAAGATTCAAGAAATATAGATCTTGGCTCGTGAACATAAAGCTAATGTCTTAATCATCGATCAGTTACGTACTCCGGTAACTGTTTCTGCTGAACAGTTCGCTCTGACATACACAAGTTGTGATATCAGATTGAAACTATTTTTTCGAGCTACCCGAATCCAGATTACTTCTAATTGTTAGAACTTCATGAATTTTCCAAGCGTTACTGGCTTACTGCATCACTTCAACTCCAAACTCCAACTCCCCAATATCAAAACATACTCTTCCATCAATTCTCCGTATCAAAACAATCCTTTTTTTCATATATATGTAAAGAATATATATCTAAAGATTATTACTCATTCCGTCTCATATTATCTGTCCACCTTTTCTTTTAAGGTTGTATTAAATTATGTGTCCACTTAATTAATAAACTTTTTGTGAAAAAAAAAATAGACAAAATTATTCATGCATTATTTGTACATTTTATATTTTCAATACCTACAATAAATGCATGTATACAAATACAATGTACATACCAAAAGTTTCTTAATATGTGTGAAATTAGAAGTGGAAAAGTAAATTGGGACGGAGGGAATAAGAGATACTATTTTTTAGACATAATAAAATATAGATGAGATATACATGGAAGGTATCCATATATGTCTAAAAAATAGTATCTCTAAAAATTCTGTCTCTCTCCCACTAGACTAAAATGTGATTCTTATCTTTCTTTTCAGTTATTCAATACTAGCGTTCTGCCCGTCGTTCCGATGGGAATACGGGACAAACGCTATTCTCCCCCCTCAATTCGATCAATTCCTCGCGATTCCGGTTCCCAAACTCCCCATCTTCCTTCTCTTCAATTTTCATCCTCATTCCCGTCATACCCATCTGCAAACTTGGAGAAGAAATTAAATAAATTATCATAATGCTCTTAATGAAGGGTAATAAATTATCATCTACGCTCCCGTCGGAACGACGGGAATCTTTTTCCGTATCTCCATTTGATTCACCTAAAAATGCTAAATGTTTCCCGCTTAAATTTTAATTTTTAATTTTATTTAATGGGCCGGACCGGATCCGTTATTTTTAATTTTAATGACATATTTATGATTAATGGTGGAGAGGGATAATAATGTATTTTTAGTTTTGATTTTATGTCCGTTTTGCTATTTATTTATATGTTTAAATTATTGTTAATTCTTTATGATTGAATTTGTAATTTTTTAAGTCGAGTCGAGTTAAATTGAGCTTGAGGAAATAGATTCAATAGTAGAAGTGAGTGATCAGAACTAGTTGTAACAATGTGATGTAATTGAGCTTGAGGAAATAGATTCATCCATTCAGCACAAGCGAGAGCCCTGTCCAAGCGTGCTTTAGTCTCATTCATTCTCATTCTTCGGTTAGAAAATGTAAAAAGATTTCCTCTGAAACCGATATCAAATAAATTACTGTCATGCAGTGCTTCTCTGAATTGTTTCATTTGTCATTCTCCTTTACGTCTCAATCTACTTCTTTCCCAAAAAAAAAAAACAGATATCATTGAAATCACCCAATACAATCCATGGATTAACATACATTGAAGCTAATTAACTTACGAAGCAATGACCAAGAAGTATGCCTTAGATGAGAATAAGGACTATCATAAAATACCGTGATCCTTGATTTAATCGGTCCATCTATCAACGCATCTATATGATAAGTAATAAATTTAAATTTTGTAGTTGTACCTCTTCCATCCAGAATAAAGCCAATCCACCTCGAATTCCAACTCTGTCAACTGTAAAACCGTATTTGAATCCTAATCGACTTCTGATTTTTCCCACCCTTGGTTTGTCGATCTTTGTTTCCAGCAAGCCGATTACTTTGGGCTTAAAGCTTCTCACCAAAGAGGTGAATTCACGAACTGTCCTAGGGTTGCCCAAGCCCCGACAGTTCCATACAAATTCGTATCCGATCCAAAAACCAAATCAGGAATTCTCCCCTCTTTAAGCGATCCATCTTCGACTTCATCAATTTCTTCCTCTCTTCTTCCCGAAATCAAATCATCTTTAACTTCTTCCGGATTATCATCTATTTTCAGCTCTATATTCGAAATAAGAGACAACGCCTTCTTTTTCTTTTTGCATTCCTCCTTTGTTTCAGTTGCTGTTCTTTTTCGTTTAATTGGGTCGTGGCCCAAAAGCTTAGGGCTAGTTACCGTTAAGACCGCGGGATCTGTTCTCCTCTTCAGTTTTTCAAATTTACGTTTTATCCCATGCCTTTGAAAAACCATCGTATCCAAATCCATAGGATTTTAATTCCCAAATTTCCGCTGATTGTACCTGACTAATCATATGCTTGTGAGCAGGTTTCACAACGGTTACCTGAATTTCCGGGAATAGCTGCCTTCTGCATATCATCCTGAAAAGATGCGATGTTTGGTGACCTCGAATCGTGTCTTTTCAGTTCCGACACAGAGTTACATTCTGTCGCCGAAAAACCTGAAGATCCCACCGCCGGAATCGATACAACCATAAAATCATTATATGATGTCTCTGTTAGAAAAATTCGATCCCGAATTCATCAATCCGAATACAGTGATTAAATCATAAGATTATGAACATAAAACCAAAAACTTAATCGGAAGCGTACATTTTGCAGCCATTGGAATTATTCCTGGTTATGGATCTTTCAAAGTAGACTGACCGCAATCGAATCCTCGATTTCTATTGATGGGAATAGTTCTTTCCCCATTAGTCACCTGACACATTCTGGTTTCATGATTTAGAATTCCACACTTGAGGCAAATCGATGGTAGCTTCTCATAACTTAAAAGTTATCCAAGTAGGTTTCCTTCCATTTCTTTGCAAGAAAAGGCCCTGCACCAATGGTTTATTGACATCAATTTGAAGACGAATTCTAACAAATTCTCCGCTCAACTCCTCATAGTTCGAGTCATCTGTTCTGTCTTCTTCAATAACTTTCTCAGCATATTTAGCAATCTCCTTTGCATATTTGTGGCATCGAAATTGAAAAGGGAGTCGTCTGACCTGAACCCGAATGTTGATCATAACATTATCAAAATCATCATCCACCATACCGTCTTCCCATTTCTGCAGCAAAATAGCATTGCCATCAAAGGTCCAAGGCCCTCCATTTATGACTTTGTTTTGATCTTCCAAACTATGAAACTTGATCAGCAAAGTCTTTTTCTCAACTTTTAAGAATGTTGCTGGTTGAGATATTTTCCAAACTTTTCCAAGAGTATTCTCAATCGATTGCTTGTTCACTGCCTTACCCGAAGACAATCGGAGTAACACCGCCCATTTCAAATTCCGTCCCGCCTCTGTCCAGTCGACGGTATCCACCGAAACCACCATGTTTTCTTCCATCTCCGAAGCCAAAATATCAACATCAACTCCTTCCATTACTCAATGAAAATCAACAAAATGAACTAACTGACTGAAATATGTTACAGTAGAATAGAAAATCGATTCAAATACTCAACACCGATTTTCGAAAATGAAGGTTCTCATCCACCAGAGTATTGTAACCCATTTTTTCTTTCTGGGTGGTTACAAGTAGTACAAGAACATTCTTGTAGCATATCTAGCTAATTCAAAGTACATAATTATCTATTAACACTCAGGCTTCAACAGCATGTCCACCAATGATCTCAATGACTCGACGGCAAGAACTCCAACTCCATTGCGCAAGCAACTTCATGTAATACACATTACAACTGTCACGCCGGCGACGGGCAGAATAGACAACCTCCACGAGAAATAGTATGTAACCCATTATTAAAAATTATAAATAAATCACAAAAAAAATCAATATAAACTTTTACAATCAATTTTACGAAAGTAAATCATTTTACTTCCATTTACTTTTCTCTATATTTTCTAGCAACCAAACCGACTATATTACATGACTTAAATTTATCCTAATAATAGGATAGTGTCCTCAACACACAAACAGATAGGACAATTTTTTATTGCTAAAGTTCTGATTTTCGTCGTTATAGGATAATAAAATTAAATAAGAATAAAAACAAAACAAAACTTCATTTGACAAAAATACCCCTCCTCATACTTTTATTTACACCATACACTATCCATATGTATTTGTTTCTATTATTTCGTTTTTGACCGTATTTG
>JAWWMW010001639.1:310296-327358 GCA_035048345.1 Echeveria elegans | reverse complement strand
AAGGCAACGAACGGACGGAAAAGAGGTTCGGAGAGGGAAATTGTTTTCGAATGTTGAAAAATAGGAGGGAAATTTCTACGTATTTTTTGGGGGAAAATATCACATTTCCTATGAAATAAAGTACTATTTAAATTGTTATTTTCTGATAATAAAAGGTAATGTTTTTTTGAGATTTTTTTTATACTTTAAATGTTTGTATTATTCATTTTTATAGAAATAAATATTCTGGATACAAAAGAAGTAAGTTAAAACGGGTGAGGGGATGCACCAGTTCAAACGCTCTCGCCATCGGCCGAACTCCTCTCCTGTAAACATAATCATCCAGAATTTGAATTTAAAAGTGGATCTTACTAACGCCTTTAACTTAGTCAGCAAGACAGCTTTTTTGGAAGGTGTGCGTCTACATTTTTCATCTCTGAGCTCTTGGGTTGAGTATTGTTATGAGTACTGTCATGCGATGCTTTTTATTGGTGAGACTCTTAATTATACTTGTTGTGGGGTACAACAAGTAGTTCCGTTGGGTCCTTTACTTGTCGTCATCGCTTTGCAGCCTTTAATTCGTCAGGTGGCGGAGTGTTGTCATCGTTTATCGCTCAACACTTGGTACCTGGAAGACGTTGTGCTGTTGGGACGTCAGTATGATCTGTTGGCATCTTTTGAGGTCATTCGACAAGTGGGTCCTCAACTTGGGTTAGTTGTGAACCTTAGGAAATCTTTATGGTGGTGGCCTAATGGTGGTGCGAACCGGCCCCATGGTTTGCCTGATGAGGTTGTTATTTCAGGTTCTTAATCCTTGTATGTGTTGGGTAATCCTATCTTAGTTGACGGGAGGGGTGCTGATGAGATGGTTGGGCAGCGGGTACGGAGTATTCTAGATATTCTTTCAGAGATGGCTAAACTGGACGATCCACATTTAGAGCTACTACTATTGCGGGCTTGTGTTTGTATGCCGAAGTTGATGTCCAATTTTAGGAGCACGCCGACTAGTTGGATTGACAGATCGATTCGTTCGTTTGACAGCGCAGTACATCAAAGTTTAGTGCATATTTACAACACCGGATTTACGATGGAGCAGAGGAGATTGGTGGGATTGCCTCTTAAGTTAGGTGGGTTAGGAGTTCCGATGGGAAGTGAGGTAGCTATCTCGACAGCAGTGACTTATTTGGTGCAAGCAAGGGGTTTATAGGAGATGATCACAAAATATTCATTTGCCTCATCAAGGTGTGGGGTCTTGCTGGAAGAGTGGAATTCGAAATTTTGTCCGGCTTCGCTTATTGGAAAGAAGGAGCTCAAGGTGAAGGCTAAGCCACAGCAGTGGCTTTCTACTTTGGCTGCAGAAGTTATTAGGGAAGAGATCAAGGGCCGCGGAGGAGCGCGATCAGGCATATTAGTCAACGCTATTTCTGCTTCCGGGAGTGGTATTTGGACCATGACGATATCAATGTCTTTTTCTGGGCTTCGTATGAACCCAACGACGTATCGCTCGGCTCTCAAATACCGTACCGGGCAGAATGTATTTGCAATTTCACAAGCATGTACGACATGTAGAGGTTTACAGACTTCAAACGCTGTTGGAGATCACGATTCTCATTGTCCGGGTTGGGGGGAGAAGAATTAGGAGGCACAACGCAGTGAGAGATGTGCTGTTCGCTTTTCTTAGAGAGGTTAACATTGGCCCTAGGTTAGAGGTGGCTGGCCTTCTTGATAGCAGAGAGAAGGCCGCAGCATTTTAGCGTCTACTTGAGACAATGGTAGGGATTTGTATGTGGATGTGTCTATTGTGTCTCCTTTGTGGGAGAAGAGAATGTTAGAGTCTGGAGAGGCAGCAAGGAGAGAAGAAGACATGAAGATTACTAAGTACGATGCCCGTTGTTCGGTTATTGAGATTATGTTTGAGCCTTTTATTATGGAATCATTGGGAGGTTTCGGAGAAAGAACGGTGAGGACAATAGTGGCGAGATGGCCTGAGGCCAAACGTATGGAATCCCGTCAGCTTTCCCTATACTAAGACAGAAATCATCACTTGTATCGCAGAAGACGTTGACAGATAATTTTTTACTACGGAATGACTAGATATTCATATTTTTTTCATTCATCTGTAAGTGTCACTATAAATTGAAAACAAAGCTGAAAACCTGAAACGAGTCGACTCACTAAACGACTCATCAACCGCTGTGATTTCAAAAAGAAAAAGGTACTTTCTTTCCGCCACTGCCGCCTCTCTCCGACTCGCACAAGCAACCCCGAGAGACTCCGCAAATCAATGAGTCCGCAGGACACCATCAAAACCGAGCTCCGAGCCGCCATTCAGCAACTCAGCGATCGCTGCCTCTACTCCGCATCCAAATGGTTGCTTACTTACTCACTTAACCACCCCAAGACCCTAATTTTCACTTCGTAATTCAGTCAAAATCAGATGATTCTCTTTACCTTTTTACTCAATTCGTTAATTTTTTTTATCTAGGCTTGTGCTTAATTTTGCATTTTGAACTTTTAGGGCTGCGGAACAGCTGGTCGGAATCGAGCAAGATCCGGCGAGGGGGACGCCGGCTAATACTAGGTTTCAGAGAGGAAGCTCAAGCATACGTCGGAGGTATAAGACGTATGAAATGTCCGGGACGCCAATTGCTCGCTTGTCGTATGAGGGTACGCCTGTGCACGAGGATGACGGGGTTTTGGATCTTGATTTGTATCTGCTGGCCAAGTCTTATTTTGATTGTAGAGAGTATAAGAGGTCCGCTCATGTGCTTAGAGATCAGACTGGTAGTAAAGCCGTGTTCTTGAGGTGTTACGCCCTCTTTCTGGTCAGTTACTTAAGCTTCGGTTTTATCTTTGTTGAATAATTTGTTTGCAGATGTGTGTCTTTAGATTGAATGTGTGTACTACTAGAAGAGTAGACGATTGAATGAGAATTACAAAAGCTGAATTTTGTAACTTGTAAATGATGCTTGTGGGATCTTTATTAAAATATGAAACCTTGTCTGCCAGTCGATATTGCTAATTTATACATCTTCGTTAGGAATAGGTTCATTCACCGTGTGAGTGTGTTGCTTTTGTCAGCTTTTAGTGTTGGCAAAATAAGAATAGAGTTTGTTATGTTTTGATTCGTACTTAATTTCCTTCCATAAAAGGATTCATGTTCGTCTACACCGTTTCTGAATGAAGTGGGTTATGTATTGAACTTAGTATCGATGCATTGATAGATGACAGTATTCGTCTGGACTTGCGAGTATTAAGGTAAAAATGAGTTAAAAAGAACAAGCCTGAATGATCATCTCTTTGTGGGTGAACCATATTTTTTATGTATTCATTAGCATATAGACTGTATAATTTTGCTGTACTGCTAGTTGTCCTAATGCGTTTCAATTTTATTGTAAAGGCTGGGGAAAAGAGGAAAGAGGAAAAGTCGATAGAACTCGAAGGACCTTTGAGTAAGAGTGAAGCTGTGAATCATGAACTTTCGTCAGTTGAGAGAGAATTATCTACACTTTGCAAAAATGGAACTATCGACCCTTTTGGGCTATACATTTATGGTCTTGTCCTCAAAGAGAAAAGGAATGAAAATCTTGCGCGTACAGTCCTGGTGGATTCTGTAAATAGTTATCCATGGAACTGGAGTGCGTGGTCGGAGCTACAGTCTCTTTGCACGACAGTTGACATACTGGATAGTCTGAATCTCTCAAATCACTGGATGAAAGAGTTTTTTGTAGCAAGCGCGTACCAAGAGCTCAGGATGCATAGCCAGTCGTTGGACAAATATAAATACCTTGAGAGCACTTTCACATTCAGCAACTATATTCAGGCACAAATTGCTAAAGCTCAGTACAGTCTTAGAGACTTCGAAGCTGTTGAGATTATATTTGAAGAGCTGCTAAGGAATGATCCATATCGAGTTGAGGACATGGATATGTACTCTAACGTTCTTTATGCTAAGGAGAGCTTTGCTACTCTAAGTTGTCTTGCGCACAAAGTGTTCATGACCGATAAATACCGACCTGAATCGTGTTGCATAATTGGGAATTATTACAGTCTGAAGGGACAACATGAAAAGTCTGTTATTTATTTTAGGAGGGCTCTCAAGCTGAATAAAAATTATTTATCTGCATGGACATTGATGGGTCACGAGTACGTTGAAATGAAGAACACTCCTGCAGCTATTGATGCATACAGACGAGCTGTAGATATCAATCCATGTGATTATCGAGCTTGGTATGGTTTAGGCCAAGCGTATGAAATGATGGGTATGCCGTACTATGCTTTACATTATTTCCGCAAAGCAGTATACCTGCAACCAGAAGATTATAGGCTTTGGATTGCCATGGCCCAATGTTATGAAACTGAACAACTTCACATGGTTGAGGATGCAATCAAATGCTACAAAAGGGCAGCGGCATGTAATGACAGGGAAGCAATTGCTTTGCATCGGTTGGCAAAGCTTCACACTGAGCTTGGGCGTCATGATGAAGCTGCGGAATACTACAAAAAGGATATGGAGAGAATGGAAGCTGAGGAGAGGGAAGGTCCAAACATGGTGGAAGCGTTACTTTTCTTGGCCACCCTTTACAGATCTCAGAAGAAATTTGAGGAAGCAGAAACTTACTGTACTCGCCTCCTTGACTATACCGGGCCAGTGAGTTCCTTGTTACTTGCTGATAATTACAGTTACACTGTAAGAGCTATGTTCCATAAGTTAATTTATTTTATTTTTCAATGGCTGCAGGAGAAGGAAACTGCGAAAGATTTGTTGCGAAACATGAGACTGGGTCAACCCAGCTTCCCATCAATGGAAACGGACCATCTACCTCCATAACTTAACACCAGCACCATTTACATAGAAAAGGCGGAAGAGGTAGAAAGAAGAAGTTGTAAAAGATGATGCGATAGCTGCTTCTGGTGCACTTTGTTACAACTTACATTATACCACAGCAGACCACGGGCTTTAAATAGACTTTGCTTTTAAGATTTCTTTGGACCTTGTAAATCAATGTAGCCTTGTTTGGAAGAAAGAGTCTCTGACATAGATTCAAATGGTTCAAAGATGCTTCTTGAGGATGAATTATGTATCAGCTCATGGAGGCCTATATGAATGTTTAAGTCAGGTTATCACGCTTATCATGTCTAACAAGTTATGAAAAACGCGAATGAATCAGGGGAAAAAATCAGGTCTAACAAGCGGGAAAAAAAAGAATTCACCTAACAAGGAAATCAAGCATGCTATGAATACTGTGATATGATGCATACTTGCACAGTGGTTTAATGGAAAGGCAATGTCTAGAAATTGCAAACTTATTGAGCTAAAGTGCACGAGCAAGACACGAGAAGGTAAAGATGCTTCAATGGCCCATCTTACAGATGATGGATAAACAAGTGTTTACTGTCCCACAGAAACTCTTAAGTTGCTCTCTGGCTCTGGGTCTGCAACGAAGCTATTGATCCTTGGCATAATCTCAGGAGCTCTTCCTCGGAGAGATACCTTCTCAAGAAGTGCTCAAAGTACTTCTTTCCTTCATCATGGTTTTCCAGCACGCCAGCTGCCCTTTTTTCCTTAATTACCCTGATTCCGATATAGTTCAAACACACAAGAGAAACAATATGAATAACAGCACACAGTATAGTTAATATCCACCCAGCACATGTATCCCAAATGAAAACACTGCCATTAAAATTGTTACCCCATGACGCATTGAAAAGAGTTTTCCTGTTCGGAATCTACAACAACACATCATTACTCATTAGGCTAATATAATCCCGGAATGTATTTTCAGCTGGATATCTATGGATCTCATACAACAATGTTCCAAATGTATAGACCCCTAAACAGGAGACTTCAGGTCTTGGTGGTATTTTCTAAGACGGGTGTCATCCATCAAGATCACAATATATTTATTCAAACTGCACAGGAAACCCAAGCCTCTAAGTACACGAACAGAATCACACACTTATCCACGAAGCCATTTTGAAACCAACCGTAACAAATAGTTTCCTAATGTGTCCATAATTCAAACAGACGTTGAAATTCACACATTTGCAACTTCATATAACATAAGAAACAGTCAGCCAAATTCATCAAACCACAGTCCGCATCGTATTTAAGATATATATGTTCAGACAATACTCAACAAAACATTCAAATTATAAAAAGCCAAACCAGCACAGTCCGCACCGATTAACAAGTCTCAAATTATATAAATTCATAAACAAATTTGACATAACCCACACGAAAATAGTGAAGATTATTATCTGGTTTCTAAACTGACAGTTCATCAAAATAACAGATTTAATTTCTTTGTAATTTCAATTTTATGGTTTATAAAGTCTAAATACTCAAGAAATAAATAAATAAACATTGATTCAAAAATATATCACAAACAATTGCACATAAGATACGCTAAATCAGTAAATTGCATCTCAGATAACTTAACAGTTTCAGAGGGATATGTACCATTAGCCAACTATAACTAGTTCTACAACTAATTGCCAGTGAGAAGTCACCTATGATTTACGCACTCGATCACGCCATGAGCCTTGTTGCTTGACAAGCACCTATAAGATAAACAACCATAATTAGTTATATTGACATACTGTACCTTGCTTTTGTTTATATTTTCTGTGATTCTTGTTTACCTTCTCGCTGACTAGACTACTCAGCTCAGGGTCACTATGTTTACCACTTGGACGTTCATCTTCCACCTCTGGCTCATCATTTGATACATTAGGTGGTAGTGCTGATGGTCCACCAAACATAGCCTCATCATGAGCAGTCTTGAGTTCTTCTGCTCTTCTTGCCTTAGTAGGCAGCATTGCAGTGGACAGTTTAGTTTAGTCGAGAATAGCATATTTGCAATCTTACTGTTTCAATACCATCTAAAAAAAACCAAATGGCAAAGCTGCAATGGCATGATGATTTCATAAAAATTACCTCAACTGTTGAAAACCGAAATGTTTGTCCAATGCGTTTCGCTATAGCAGCATCATCTTCCACAGCTGTGGAGATTAAATTTTACAGTAATCATGTACAATTCTAATCACGACAAGCAATTAAAAAAAACAATGAATGAACATAAGGCCCCTCCACGAGTATTATAGATTGCTTTAACCCTCAGCACAATATGAACTAATGAAATTATTGCTGGCCGCATTATTAAATCTTATCAAGTTTCAAAGCTGCCGAAAGCAGTACAAAATGCAAGTCATTTCTGTCAGCCCAGACAGGTTATTAGGTTCGAAGAGTCAATTCACTGGTAATTGCTAAACAGTACACAGATGCAAGAGCTTCCACCCAAAATATTTGGAGAAAGGCTTACATTGTTCAAGTATAATCATTTTCTTCAAATGATATTTGGATGAAAAAGACACCTTTACCTTCAGCCTCTTCGTCATCAAGTGGGGCATCTTTGTCAAACTCAAATCTCTCCCATCCAGATCCAGTTCCTCTTGTTGTATCTTTTTCAGCTGCGATCATAAAATTAACCAACAAGTAAAAATCACATAGGCACCAGAAACACACAAAGAAATAAATACGACTGGAGTTCAATGAGAATGGTTAAGATCAACCCATGTTTATTAATCATCACTCATAAATCATGGTGTTATGAAATATAAGACTAAGCATTTTGCATTTATGAAATGTGTGTCTGGAGTCTGGACGGGAAAAAGTAACATAAACAACTAGCAAAGTATCACAATGAACATCTCAAAATCGAAATCTGACTGAGTAAAGCACCCATAATGTATTAAACTAACCAGTTTCAGCGAGCTGAAATTTCATCTTAGCTTTAACTCTTTCGGCTGGTGTCTGTTTAAAAAAAATAAGAAAATTGTAATATATCATGAAGCCTCATTTGAAGAATAGTCTCATAATATCAACCATAGGAAATACTGTTACTTAAACAAAAATACTAAAATAGACAACTTTATAAGGGAATGAAAGAGATCTAAAACATTGAATTCCAAAATCACTACATCATAATGGACGGATTGCCTGCATTTCACAGTGTGTATATACTCCACTACACTAGTTCACCAAAAATGATTAAAGAACAAGAATAACCATGGAAGAATAACACTCAAAATCATTGAAAGCAAAAGCCAAATTGTTCAGGTTGCGATATATGTAAGGCTAGACTACATCAAGCAGCATATTTCTACCATTTAACACTTGAAACAGCTGGATGGTTCCTCTACACCTGAATACACATACACCAAAACTAAAATGAAGACAATTTTTTTTCTTTCGGAACAACCAAAACCTAAAAGCAATGCAGTAAAGTTCAAACCTGCAAATCTAATATGCAAAAAAGCATAATATAATGTGCCATATCCAATCTCAGTCTGTTCTAAAAACGCAATACCACTTTTTGGACAGGAAAAACATACCATTTTCCAGTATCCTTCAATCAATTTACTATAATCAACCTTCTCCTTCTTCTCCACCTTTTCTCTCCTTGCATTCGGCGACACACTCCTACTCCGTCTCCTCTCTCTCCTCCTCCTCCTATCCTCATCAGAATCACTTCTAGACCTCCTGCTCCTCCTATCTCGATCCCGATCCGTATCCCTATATCTGCTTGTAGATGGTCGTCTGCTTCTAGAATCACGCTCCCTACTCCGACTCCGACTCCGACTCCTATCTCCGTTTCGTCTATCAGAAACCCTAGCCGAGCTCGGCTCACGATCAGGCTTCTTCCTGAGCTTGCTCTGAATGTTCTTCAACTGCGCTTCCTTCTCGAACTCGGACGTCTTGCTAGGGCTCGAGGCACGGACGAAGCTACTGAGAAATGACGAGGAGGACGAAGGCAACGCAGATCCTCTGACCGGAACGTTATTTAAGTGGTTTGTGGCGGTGGATGAGCCGGAGCCGAAGCCTAGTCCTTGTTTGAACCTCGCGGCGCCTTCGCCCTTTCGAGTGAGCTCTTCGTAGTACTCCGCTGCTTTCGATTCCTCCATCTACGGCGTCGATGCGGCTTTTCGAATTTGGTTACGGATTGATATGAGCGAGGAAGGCAAAGGGGACGGGAGCTCAATGTTAAACGACGCCGACTGTTAATCTATAGCACACTACGACGTCGTTTCTGATTTGTTATGTCAGTTGTCTTGCAGCAAAATGCTTATGTTCATGGAAGGGTACCCCTTGTTTTGGGAAGCACTGTTGCCCTCGAACGGCATTTACATAATTCCAGTAGAAAATATGCCTATAATGCATGAAGGAAAAAAAAATCCAATATTTACACACCCTTTCGAGCGTGCAAATTTGCTCTATTTCAAAAGTTGACAATAAAGTTCTACTACTTAGGATTGCGCAGTTTGACAATAAAGTTCTATTTACAGCTTTGAATTTGAAGATGAAGTGGGTTGTCATGGAAAAAGTAAGGAAATTAAATTGACAATGACAATTATTTTCTTGGAAAAATATTGTCTTGAATTTTCGTAGACAAATGAAATGTATATACCAACCTGGAATTGTCTCTGAAGTGCAACATATAATGGCTATAATCGGAAACGACCAACGCCAACCCATATCAAGTAATTCCCTTACATAGAAGAGTTCAGAGTTGAGGCATATCCGACAGCAGTAGCAACAACAGAAGCGGACATAAACAGAAAAACCAACATCAACTTCATACATATACGGACTGAAACAGTTTGAAGTACGTGCACAAGGAACAGTAATCAGACACTGATGTATTATTCGATTTCTATACCATGTTCTTAATGAAACACAGAAACAAGTTCTCAATTCAATAGTTTGCAACACCAAGTAATACTAAGCACTATGGTGTTTCAAACCATTGTCGACCGATCACACCAGATACCAAAAGGAAAACTAAACATTTCAAAACACAAGATAGCAAGAGGAGATGATGAGTTTTCATAAACTTTTAATGTATGGGGGAAGACTTTACTTATTTATTTCTGATGATCCTTTATTAAGCTAAATCATGAGAAGAGCCTCCTTCAAGAGTCCTGTCAGCCTCCGAAGACTCTTTAATCTTATAATGCTTCCTGCAACCAGGGCAGCGTCCATCGTCCTCGCAGATCCGTTTGTAGCAGAAAAGGCACAAGTGGAATCCGCATGGACATGGGAAAAAACTTGCATCCGTAACATCTAGCTGCTCGTAGCATATAGGACAATCACACGTCAATGCCACTGGCAGTATTTTATTGAAAGACCCAAACCCAGCAGCTCCGTGAACCAAGTGCCTACCAGACTTCATAGGCAAACTCCGCTGTTTTGACAAATTAGGAAAGCCATGGGGACGATAAGCATCATCTGCCATCCATGCTTTCGTACCTTTACTGAACTTTGATACCCTTTGAGGCTGGGATTTAGCTGCATAACCCTGCGAAAAGTTCCCTTTTTCCAAACCTTTGCAAGATGTCTCAGAGCAAGGGGATAATTCCTTCTCATTTGGCAAGTCAGTGTTGGAAGCATGTTTCTTATCCTTGTCAGCCAACGCATCTGCAATAGCTTCCCAATCATCAACACACCCGTCGCTCTCATCCACAATCTCCTCTTTCTCCTCCTCTTCCTCATCTTCAGTAACCGTGCCGGAACAAGTTCCCCCACTACTAGCACAACTACTAACACTCGTACCAGTAAAATTCGTCCCGGATATATTACTCCCTGACAACACACTGCTTCCCACACTAGCAGGACTATTCAAAGGTGATGATTCCGAATCACTACCCTCATGATTCCCCTCCTCTCCTTCACGGCCACCCTTTTCTTTATCACCTCTAGGCTTCACCTCCAATTTCGCCTCCAAAGGCAAACCCTTACCATTCCTCTCACCGCCAACACCCATAAATCTTTCCTCCTCATCCCCTTTCGCTCCCTTGCTCTTAACTGCATAAAAACATATCAAAATCAAATCCAAAACAACAATTTCAAATCTTTTCTTCACATCCTCAAATCAATCCCCTTAAATATATTTTAAAAAAACCATTTTTTCAAACAACATAAAATTTTCCATCAGATAGAACATACCCTGAGAAAGCCATTGTTCGCGGCGAGCATCCATCTTGCATTGCTTCAATTTCGCCGACCTGTTAGTCTGATAAACGGAAGAATACAAATACACAACACAATCAAGACCTTGAATAATCGATTGTTACAAAAATATGGTTTTTAGTTATCGAAATGGACAATTCTGGGAATGGGATCTTACCCGTTTTTTCTTGTTGCAACCTTTGGAGAGGAAGGCAGACGATACAGGCGGGATTGAATCGGAAACCATAGCGGAATTTGACTGAATCGGATTGAAACGGAAATTCACGATTGGGGAAATCTGAAACCCTAACTTTGTTTTTCGGAAGATATTTTTTCTGGGTTCGTCGATGAAGATGAGAGATGATGACGATATGGATAACGGAAACTGCTCTGCTTCGTTCGTTTATTTATTTATATTAATTATTGTTTTTTTTATTTTGAAACCAATTGTTTTTCATCGTCTTTCACGCGTCATTTACGTATCTACCCTCGCTGTTTCGCGATTGTTCTGCCTGCACTTCACCACGGTACAAAAGCTAACGATGCCGTTTTAGGAACAAAAAGTAGAGCGCGTTGTTGCAGGCTGCAGCAATAGGTTAGCAGAAACCCTGTGAGATCAAATCTGAATTTTTATGTGAATCACTTGATTACATGTAGGGTGGCAATGGGCAGGTCGAAGTCAAATTGCGACCTGCCCTGCGCGGGTCGGACCTCGAACTTAGTCTGCCCTGCACTCGGGGCAAAATTGCTCTGCCCTCCCCTGCCTCGCAATTAATTAAAATTAATCATAATTAATTATGATTAATTAGAATTAATTAAAAGTTAATTATGATTAATTAAGAATTAATTGCGGGACAGGGCAATGCGAGTCATATATTTTCCGACCTGCCCTATTTGGCTTGCAAGCAGGTCGGCGGAGCAAATTACCACCCCTAATTACATGTCGTCATTTTGGGACAAGGTAACTGATGAAGATATGTTTTTTCTGTGGAGATAAAAGTTTACTGCAGACTATGCTCTATCAATGTTTTAGACTGTTAACTTTGGCGGCCATTTTGATATGGATGGTTGAAGTACATCAGGGTCTTTGAAACAGATGATTATTGGCTTATGTTTGTCCGAGAGTGGAGGAGCTTTGACAAAACGGTGCGGGATCACTTCGCTTAAACATCTGATGGATCACTGGAGCCAACCGCTTCGTTTAGTTTCTGAATTAAAAATGGATGCGAAGGATTAGTTTGCTGCATTTTCATGATATATTACTGATATAATACCAGCAAGCAATTCAACAGAAATGAGGCATACTCGCATACAGCGACTTAGCTCAAAACAAAGTTATCCATTTTAATTCAAGTTACAACAAATCTAACATTTGAAAACACGTCTTGACATGGGTGGGTCACTCTTGAATGCATATTGACTGACACGCAGGAAATGAAACCACGGACACCGTCTTACAGCCACCAAACACTAAACGCCGCATAAACATTACATGGCTGAAACTTTGAGACCACGGACACCCGTCTTACACTTACCGCCACCAAATACTAAATGCTTTATGAATTATAAACATTACATGGCTGAAACTTTGAACAACAGCTACAGATTGTTGTATCAATTTACTTAACACATAATAACATCACATAACGCAATTTCAACCACCACATTTGCAGCATGACTGGAAACGGTGTTTTCAGTTCAAGGCATGTAGAGTAGAGTTCATCAAACAAAATGGAAGTTTTGATAAAGCAGCTGGAGTCTGGAGAAAATGTGATATCCTAATCAATGAAGGAAAACCCTGGATGATGCAATCTAGAAGTCCACAAGCTGAAACAAGATGAAGACTAAAAGGCCCCTATCTTTCTCTATTAGGAGAAATGCATATATAAAATGGTGGCAAGAACTACTACTCAAACAACCAACCCTTAATTAAACTACTGAGATTTTCATACTTAGGTAAGTTTCTAACTTTTTGACTCAATATAAATTTTCATTTCTGCTGAATTAAGTATCGGACGTTCAAAGTTTTATAAAGGGCACCAATGAAGTTCATATTTTTAGCCTGACATTATTAATGAATCTCCCAGATTTAATTAGGCACTTAAAACAAAACGAACTTAATGCAATATATAAGATAATTTATAATTTCACATTTCATGATAATTTCCCAAAGTAACCATCCAATCTACTTATATTATAATACCACCCTACCCTATACAAATTTTCCTATTCTTATATCGAATAAAAACACAAAGCAGCTGAGATCTAAGTAAGTGGATACACATTGACGATAATAGCCATGGGTACTTGAGTATCAACTAAGGAAGACTAAACGAAAAATCGCAGGTCTAAGTTCTACCTTACGAGAAAGAAGAGAACCCAGCAATTAACTAGTGAATCTGGATGCAAATAAATAAACCATCATGTCATGTTCATGTCCAGTACAATAACTATGAAGGACTCATCACTAACAAAACTCATTCCCACAGTAATACAGCTCCTGCACTTTAAAACTCAAATCCTATAAACCAACTCTAATCAAATAGACATGTAACGAATTGCCACACTCTCTATTTACATAAGTAAACACTACACAATGGCTACGCCTGAAAGACGTATGAAGAGTTTCCATATCTCAAAATGAATAAACCCTAATCTCATCAATCCAATCAGGTCAAGCAGCAAGCGAACATAAAACAAAATCATAGCGTAAAAACAAACAAAAAAAACCTAACTTCTAACAGCAGCGGACGAATTAATAAAAGCAACTTACCTTTTGAGCGTTGTGCCAGGAGAGTCCGCGGTAGACGTTGACGGAGAAAGTGGCGGTAAGATAGATAGTAGCGACGCCGAGACCAGCCGTGAAGACCTTGAACGCCGCGTTTCCAGTTTGGTTGACTATCCCCATTGCTCTTCCTGGAGTACAGCTCTTCGATTTGGTTTCACCGATTGTGAAATTAGGGGTTTTCGATTGACTTAGCAGGCAAAAATGGAAAAGACGAAAAGGCCCCTCGCTTCTGGTGAGAGTTTCACTCTGTAAGTTTTAAAAATCTCGATCATTTTAATAAATTCCTGTTAGCTAAACAAGTTTGGCGATTAATTACTCAATCAGATCATTTGGCGAAAATATGCATCTTTGGATGGATTTTTTTTTTTTGAAAAATTATTACCGGAGGAGGACTTGAACTCTTGACATCATTGATGTAAGACTAAGAACTGACCGCTAGGTCGTTAATCCTTGTGCAACAGGGCAAGCCCGGATGAAGATTGGGATTAGTTGTGATCAGGGTTGTCCTATGCACGGATTTACGCATGCAAATATTGTGCATATCATTTTGGGAGTAGAGTTGTCTGGGACTAGCTCTTTTGTGGTTGGGGGAAAGTACACTGTTATGGCGGATTGGCTCTTTGGTATGTATCATTGGTTGCCTCTACATACTTTCTATCTTGTTTTAATTTGCGCGTGGATGATTTGGTATTTGCGTAACCAGGTCAGACATGGTCATCATTTATATCCACCTTCTGTGATGCTGTCGAGGATTTACAAACCCAGCTGTTGTGATGCTTCACTCACAGATTCCAGTGGTTGTGTTGTAGTTGCTAGAAATAGTGAGCATTGTGTTTTGGGTGTCTCATTTCATAGCCTACAGATTCCTTTAACGGTCACCAACGCTGAACTGCTGGCATTGAGTAAATAAAGGTCTACAAATGGAGGACAAGTTGAATAGTACTTGCGTTATTCTTGAAGTAGACAATGTGTCACTTTCTGCAAATTCTGTACGGGTACAGCTCAGTCTGCAAACACACATGCTTCAAATTCAACGCATTAGGCACAGCAACATCCAACGCATTCCTAAACATGTTAGGATTTCTCATCACATAGCTCGGCCCCATTATGTCGTCCCAACCAAAGTCACATGAAAGACATGAACATCTTTAAGCACGTACAAATTAGACAATTTGTGAATTTTAAAGGTATTGATGATGTGTTGGTATTGTGCGCTCAGGGGTTCCATGGTCTGAAGAGGAGCACAAGAGGTTCTTGATGGGTCTGAAGAAAGTTGTAAAGGGAGACTGGAGGGCAATTTCTAAGAATTTTGTGCGGACTCGAACACCTACCCAAGTAGCCTCTCATTCGCAGAAGTATTTTCTTAGGCACACTAAGTTCAAGAGCAGACGTCGTTCCAGCCTATTTGATATCACAAATGAGATGGTAAATTGTCAGGTCATTAGAAAAATGACTGAAGAAAAGGCTGAATCTGCTAATGGAGACGGTCCATCGTCTCAGTCACAATCCCAAACTATGGGTTACTCTAACACATTGTCTTCCTCGAGTTGTTCCAGCTGTGCAGACTCAGATGTCACCTGTACCACTCGCCCCCTTAACCATCGCCTATCATTTGGCATTTGGCAAGCTCTATCTCATTGTAAGTTACTGGACAACATATGACGATTCGTCCACCAGCTCCAGTAGCTCTACAATTATTTCCCACTTTGAACTCAAATTCCGTAAGGAACTAACTACTCACTGTTATCTCTTAACCCCGGTCTGTCATTATCTAGTCATAGGCAAGGCTCGCCAAATCCAGCTTTCAGGACTATGTCAAACTTGATGAGCAAAGACAGTTACATTTCGGTTGTTTAAATGATTCAAGTCAGCATGCTGCGGACACCAGGTATTCCAGTCTACTCTCTCCATCCCATTTGTTATATTTTCATTTGTTGGTGTACATCCTGGTATCACAACAGAATACGTCGTCAAGCTGTCTCTAAATAATCACCTTACTGTATCCTGTCTGTTTGTGGAAATGAAAGTTTGAACCAATGCATTTTTCTTTTTTCTCCATTGCGCATTTGTTTCTCGACATTTTAGGTGCTAGGCGTTTTTTTTTAAAAGTAGTGGCAAAGTGATGTGCAAAGTATTTGAGTGAACTCGCTTAAAGTGCCCATCTTTAGGTTTTTGTGGAATGGAACTTTGGGCGCACATACACACTCAGATCCATCCATTTCTGACGTCTAAATATGGCTTTTGATTTACATGCCCCAAATGAATTGATTTACACTACTGGAAACTCTGTAGTGAGTTTCACAAGCTTCTTTTAGGTAATGATGGATTAGTGGCAGTGGACTTTTGTTTGGAGATGCAGTGACATCGTGTGATACTGTGATACTTAATGCAGAAGTAAATTCTAGAGGGTTCACAACAGGTACTGTATATTTTAAGTCATTTCCTGAATAAAATATAGAATTTTTATAATTTGAAAAGACAGTTACAAATGAAAATAAATTTGGAATGATTCAATCAGAGAACAAAATGAGTATATGTAAAACTTTGAGTATATATACTATCAAAAGAACCTTTGCTTCATTTTGATTATTTAATGCAAGAGCTTAGGCTCGAATTGGTATATGTAAAATTCTTTTTATGGAAAAGTACTGATGAAAAATGAGTACAAATTTGCATTCCGCGATAATATTATAAAAATTACAAAAGATCTAGGGAGTGGCTCAAATAAGAAGGTATAGTTTTTATAAAAAATATAAAGACATCATGATCATCATTGATATCACCTGACGGCCAGAATTTAATCAATTTTTTAATACAATTTAATACCATTTCAAATGATAAATTTTAAAAAATATAGTATTTAAATTAAATAATATTATATTCAACTTTAATCCCTAGTGTCTTGTTCGATATTTTTTAATAAATATTCTCCTCATTATCAAAGTAAAAAAAATCACAATTGAAGAGATAACATCTTGCTGATCGGAAAGAGATGAGACATAAAATTCTTGTCCCATGTTTGATATACACAATTCATGAATATGATATATACATTTTCATGTACAAGTTTTCTGTCATCTATTTGAGTTTTATAATTTCAGAATTGTCTACGTTATAAACAAGACAACGAGTCGTCGTGAAACAGTTTAAAGAACAGTTTGGAATCTATTAAAATAAACATCGAATCAGGTGCAACTGATGATGAAAGAGAACGTCTTGATGTTGTTGGTGAATATCATCTTAGATAATCCATGGATGTAAGTGCGTTAGATAGAATTAAGATG
>JAWWMW010001639.1:282766-296306 GCA_035048345.1 Echeveria elegans | reverse complement strand
CAAAAAGCCGTAGCTGGTAGCTGCGGTTTTATAAAAAACAGGGCAAAACTGAAACTCAAACATAACGAAACGCAAAACTGAAACATAAAACTCAAAACAGGGCAAAATTAATTTTTTTTCACCTTTCTGAAGCATCAATCTTACAAGGAAATCAAAATCACTTATCTCATATGGCATTACGAAAGTAGTTTCCTTGTATGACTTATGCTTCGGAAAGGTCAATAAAGTAGTAGTTTAGTGTATCGTAACGCATAATGTTTCGACGAGCACATGGTCGCTAAGTTTCGGCTTTAGGGCGGCAAAATAATCGATTAGCAACCATGTGGTCGCTAATTTTAAATTTTAGGTAAAATAATCAATTAACGACCATGTGGTCACAAAATTTTGACAATAGGGCGGTAAAATACTCAATTAACGACCACGTGGACCCTTTAGGGCGGTGAAATAATCAATTAGCAACCACGTAGACGCTAAGTTTTAATATAAAAACCTAACTTAACCATTTTTTTAGAAACGCACGAACCTCCCTCAAATCGAACCGCCGTCGCCGTCATCGTCCGCACGCACCGTCGCCAACCCAGCCTAGCCCGTACATCACCATCGCTAGCCCAGCTGCACGTAGCCGTCGCTGCCCACACCCGTCGCGACTACAATCATCGGTAATCTTTTTTAACTCCATCAATTCTCAGTTAATTTCTAGGATTTCGGTGTTAGATTAAGGTATAATGATGGAAGTGTGTTGAAGGTGTTGAATATTGAGATTGTGAAATTGTTGAATTGGTGAAATTCTTGAATTGAAATTGATTGTATGTATGTGTATAGTATTGAATTTTGTGAAATTGTATGTATATGTTGATATTTGTGAAATTGTTGAATTGATTTTTGATAGTGGTTAATTGATACTTGTTGAATTTGAAAATGAAATGTTGCTATTGTAGAATTGATTGTTGATAGTGTCAATATTTATACTTGAAATGTTAGAAATGTTTAAGATTATGACTCGTCGGCCACGCCCCCCACGTACTCTGGGAGACGCTCCTGAGTCTGGCGAGGATCTGCCCCACGCACCGCATGGTGAGGCGAGGCACCGCATACCCAGACCTCGGATAAAACGATCGGACTCGATCGACTTCGACGCTCTTGAGGATCTGCCTTCGCACCGCATACCCGGAGCTCCATCAGCGGGTCCGAGTGATACGAGCATTTCTATCGAGACAGATGTCGCCATCTCGATGGTTAGAGCTTTTACACGAGCAGCTCGTCCGCCACGCACCCTCGATCCCAACGCTATTTGGGATCTGAGCTTGATTGGTGGGAGGTTAGTTTTTCTGTATTATTGAATAGTTATTTTCAAACTGTTTAATTTGTAGATTGGAGCCAGCCACAAGGTGACGCGCTGGGCTACTCACATTATCACCTCTCAGCCAGATGCAGATGCTCCGACGTTTCAGGACTCTAGCAGAGCGTCTCTAGACCATTGGTTTGTGTCATGAAGGGTATGCCCCTTTTTTATATTTCTTCTAATTATTTTTATTGTTCAAGACACATTTCCGATGGGATGAGTCAGCGGAAGGTATGAGCGCAGCGAATGTCCAGAAGATCTGAGAAAAGCAGGCAATGTAGCGCTATAACGACACTGTCCACAAAGCTCAAGTGGTGGCGAAGAAGCCCATATGGATAGATGATCCAAGTTGTGACTGGTGGATGGCGCAATAGAAGACGCCTGAGTACCAGGCATTGCAGGAGCGACAGAAGGCAAATCAAAATGCTCGGCCGTCGTTGTACACCGCAGGATTAATAGAAATGCTCGAGCACCAGCGTCGCATGGTATGTATTAATTTAATAGAAGCCTTAAATTTATTTTATTTTATTTGTAGGAGGTCGAGCTCTGGAGGCCAGTCACACCTCAAAAGTTGATGGTCCACACTCACGCACGCGCGCTAGAGCGTACTCAGTTAGTGGATCAGCGTTCACAGAAGATAGCGGTGAGTTGCGTGACTTTAAATAGTTTACATTTAATTATTTTTTTGGTTATTATTCATTATTTTGACAATTATTTAATATGTATTAGGACCGGACTCGGGAGATCCTCATCCAGAGGAGCAGCCAGTCTGAGATGTTGCTGTCATTTAAGGATTCATGCGATGTGTACTTTGAGGCGGTCGTCGGGGTAGGCCTGGGCGGTGCAGTTTTCGAAGTTAGAGGAGCTAGCAACGCCCGACTTCTTCAGTCAGCAGATTTTGATCTTCCAACACGAGGCTGCTTGATCAGTTCGGTTAGAGCAGGAGAATTCGTAGCTGCCACAGAGGGTGAAGCATCTTCAGAATACAGTGGACGAGCTGCTAGAGTTCCGACAGAGGATGGAGGCTTCCATGGCCCATATGACGGCCAACCAATCAGTTCCTTCCTCTTCAGCTACCCCGCCGCGGGAGGATTAGATTTTAGGATTTTAATGTAAACACTATTTTTGTAAATAAATTTATTTTTCTAATTTTAATATTATTAACTATGGAAATATTAATTTTCAATAATTAATATTTCTATTTTTATAATATATTTCCAAAAAAATTAAAATAAAAAATAAAAAATATGTGTAGTTGCGTCCAGGTGAAAGCTAATTTAACTTCTTTTTTGATAAATAATTACGGAAATATAAATAACTTTGCGTCTACGTGGACGCTAATTGTTTTAAAAAAAAATTACGAAAATACTAATAACTTTACGAACACGTGGATAATAATTAATTTTCTTTTTTTTAAAAAATAACTTTGCGTCCACGTGGACGATAATTAATTTTCTTTTTTCAAACATAATTACGAGAAAAAAAACTTTGCGTTCACGTTGACGATAATTAATTTTCTTTTTTTAAAAAATAATTATAAAAATACAAATAACTTTGCGTCCATGTGAACACTAAATTCAATCTACGTCCATCGCTTTAGCGTCTACAATTTGCGTCCATTTTGTGAACGCAAAATGAACATTTGCGCGCAAATTCACTTTTTTATTTTAGTGTAATTCAACAATCTCGCTAGTGAGAGTTATATCATAGTTGCATGTTTAGTCTTATATTAGCTAAACCTATATAAAATCATTTTACATTACTTTATAAATTGTTTTATGAAATTATTGAGTACCGTCAGTGAAATTTTGTCGTAGTCATCTTTCTTTTAAATTGTTTATTTACACCACTTGTTACCAGACCTGAATTTGAACCCCAAGCCTTTAGAACCATTTAATCGATAAGTAGTTTATAAATCTGAATTTTCACTGTTCCCTTGGGTTCGACACTAGGCCACCCCAGTTTCTTTATAAATTTTGTTTGACAACGTGACACACTATACTGCACATGTCAACGTGAAAGTTTTTCATTCTCCTTGTCTATCAGAACGTCGAAGATGTGTTATTTATGTAGTCATTAGATAAACTAAAAATATACATATACTACATGTATTCAACCATAAAAAATCATTTCACTTTGTAAAATAGTACTTCAATTATCAATTTCATGGCTTAGTAACTAATGACATTGTTGGGTGATGGTGGGTATACCATACAATGATTATCTATCAATCATTAGATACACATTAATTCGAATGAAGTTCTGGTCACGACGAACAATTCATGGTATCAAAGACACCACACGTTCACGAGAGAGCAGAATAACACCCTCCATCTATAAGGGAATAAATAACACTTTCACACATAGATGAGATAAATAACAACTTTCATATATAAGTAGGTGTTGAAACATGTATACACGTTAACAGAAGCAAACCAAAAATAAAAGATTGTTAACATATTTTGCTATAGCTATTTATTGCTTTCTTGGATTATTTATATTTACAAGCTATGTATCATATTTATACGGTAAAAATCATAAATCAAACCGACTTAGGATTCATAATCTTAATTGACGTAGGATTCCTAATCCTAATTTGTTTATACTTTATCTTGGGCATGCATATGAGTCATACTCCACATGTGCTTATCAGTGAGAGAGATGTAACAAGGCCAAACAATGCTGGAATGACTGGCTTGGTTAACATATGAGCTTGATTCTCCGACGTGTGCACCTTCTCAAGTAACTCTCCAATCTTGTGAAACTTCACTTCGATGTGCTTAATCCTTGCATAATACACTTGATTATTTACCAAATAAATGACACTCTGGTTGTCACAATGCAACCACACTCCACCTTGCTCAATACCCAACTCTCTCATATGTCTTGTTAACCATATGGCTTTCTTGGCAACTTTAGCCACTGTCATGTACTCCGCTTCAATTGTAGACATTGCCATTATAGGTTGCATAGATGGTCTTCATCAACTTGACCCTCCCGCGAAGGTAAATGCATACTCAGTTGTAAACTGTCTGTCATCTGCATCACCTACATAGCCGGAATCAACATATCCCACAACTGAAGACTTACTTTGACTAGTGCTAAACATGATATCGTGTTCAGTTGTACCCTTCAGATACATAGAATCCACTTGACTACTTCCCAATGAAGTTTCCCCGATATGGACATAAACTTGGAGACCTAACTCACTGAATGTGTCAAGTCTCGCTAGTGCAGATTGCCACATACATCAAGCAACCAACAACGCTGCGTAAGAAGTTTTTGACATAACCTTGGCCGTTTCATCTAACTTTGGGCACTGATCCAATGATAACTCGAAATGATTTTCCAATGGGTACTCACCGTCTTCAAACCTCTCATTCTGAATCTGTCTAATATCTTTTCAACATTGGTTTTCTGAGAGAGCCACAACTTCCCAGCGCTTCTGTCTCTGAGGATTTTCATGTTAAGAATCTTCTTCGCAACACCAATGCCTTTCATGTCGATTTCCTTAGCCAAGATGGCTTTCAACATATCAACATCCCCTACATGATCAACAACAATTAACATATCATCCATGTACAATAACAAAAATAAAAGAACCATTATCAAAGCTCGTTGCGTAAACACAATAACCATAATCGCACCTCGTGTACTCAATCTGAAGCATGTATGAATCGAATATCTTGTACCAATGCGTCGATGTCAGCTTCAGTCCATACAATGACCTATTCAATTTGCAAACTAGGTTGCTCTGTTCCCTGTCACATAAGCGAGGCTGAATGTATATCTCCTCGTTAAGATTACCATGAAAGAAAGCTGTCTTCATGTCCATCTGCTTCAAATACATGTGATGACTAGCTACTAGGGCCAATATTATCCTTATAGAAGAGTGACGTACCACCAGAGAAAAGATATTGTCATAGTTAATCCCTTCAGTTGTGAATACCCTTCGCAATGAGGCGAGCATTAAACTTCTCCCATTATTTTTTTATTATCCTGAACTTTCTTTTGAAAACCCACTTGCACTCAGTATCCCATTTCCCTTTGCACAGCTTCACAGGCTCTCAAGTCTATTTCTCTTAGAGAGATTTCATCTCTTCTAACATAGCACCCATCCACTGCTCCCACTCTTGGCTGGTCATAACCCACGATACGTAGAAGTATCTACATAATTGGTAAGAAGAGCATGATTAGCGAGGTCTTCAAAACTATATATGACTGTTCGTATGCTCTCCTGCGGCTTTCGAGCACGCAGAAATATAATCATGCATGCTACACATGTTACTTTTATCATTGGCTCCACCTAAATCATCAGGCCCATCCTAATCATCAACATTTCCTTCAAAATAGGTTCATGATCAGTATCTGGGTATCTGCGGTGGGTGCTGGATGAGTTGTACATGCATCATATCCACCGTTGGTGGAAGTGCATTGATGAGTTGTATTTATATGCTCATCTAACGGTCTTAACCCATGTGTTTTAGTGCATATGTGTATCTAGAACTATTCGTTTCGTATAGTTTTGCATTTCAGGTGTACGAGAACAGTTAGAAGAGAAACATAGTTTTAAATCATATTTTTAGCATTAATTAAAGATAAAGACATCAAGACTTTTTGTGCTTTGGGTGCTTCCAAAGTGAGCGTCATTGATCCATTAATTGGAGAGGAAACAAAATTCGATGGAAAGCTAGCTCAAAAATCTACAAATCTTATTTTGACCTCAAGAAGCAATTTAGAAGTTAAGAGAGCTAAAAAGGAGCAGGAAGTCAGAAATCAAATTGTTGAAGTACAACCATTAGCACGGATGAAGAAGGAATAAGTTGGCATGGATGAAGAAAAAGTATCATTCGTATTTGCGCATGGTCCGCACCAACTACTTGTACATGGTTCCCGTCGATGATGTTGATGACATCATGATGTGAGCGATGAAATTTCTTATTTTGGGCTGGTTTTCTTATTTTTAAATAAGTATAAATAGGAAATAGAAACCCTAGCTTCCATTCAGCATCGAATATAAGAATATTGAGGGAGCTGCAGGAAGAAGCTGAAGACGTCCGAGACCATTCGTTCTTCATTCTTACTTTATTATTAATTTTGATGATGTATTTTGTTACTATTATGAGTACCTGAATTCTTAATCGCAGTTGATAGCAAATTCAAATCTTCCTAGAAGTCCATCTATTTTTAGTTGAATTCCAATATGCAAATGCTGCTGCAGGTTCAGACTTTAAAATTTAGGATTTTAGTACAAATATACAATTTTTGGATACACTGGATTTTTTCTGGTAGCGGTTACCATTGGTATACAATATTTAATACATGATCTATATCATTGAGTAGTATACAGAACTCTAAAAGTAAGCACTTCTTGCATGCGACTCATTTACCCATCAATCTTCAACAGATATCATCGACAACACGCACACAAATAATTTCCTCAAGCTCAGAGCAATAATCTTCAACGAATATTTTCGAAAACACGCGCGCAAATAACCTCCTCAAGATCAGAGCAATCAATACACTTCTACCTACACTTGTAAGGGGAAGAACCAACAAGTCAGCGCACGACGGGACAAATAACAATCTTCCACACAACATGAAATGTGGAAAAAATCATGTCATGCATGTGTGGGGGTTTGAACATTTGACCTTGTAAATCAAAGACAAAAGCTCAAACCACTCAACTAAATCGAACCGAAAAAATTTGAATTGTGATTTAAATGAGCCAATTTTATTTGGCTGCAAGGGGAGTCTTTGCCAGGGAATAGTTTCACATTGTGATAAATATACGGCCTCGCTTCGCACCTTTTCAAATTCGTTATGAACTATTATTTATTTTCAAACTTATGTTTTGCTTAAATAAAAATTAGATTCCTATCTTTATTCATTCCAAAATAAGAAGTGGTTTGGAGAACAAACCAAACAATAGACTAAATGAATGTATGAATGTTTCATATTTCATTATACTATATTTCACTATTTCCCAAAAGTCATGGTACATTGATTCAGATAACCCTACTTATAAAACTCATATACGCAAAGTTTCCAAATAATGTGGGATAATGCAGAAGACCCTACTTATAAAACGTATATTTTTTTTTGTAGTAGTAAAAAAAAAAGTATTTTGTTCAAGTCATAACTTGGTTTGCTGAATAGATTAACACGACGAGGCAAGAAGAGAACTCCTTAAATATGAATTTTCTAGAGAAAATGACATATCGATTCATTGCCAAAATGATTATCAAATTCTGTTTCCCTTCTTCAGTTCTGTCCAAAAAGAGTCCATGTGAAGGTGTTGATCTCAATTAATAGAATAAGTTAAATTTGTAGTAAATTGCCTTTTTGTTTTTGTCTACATTTTGGAGTATGCATTGCTCTACTGGCTTCCATGGGAGACCAAACTGCGTCCAGTCGTTTGTATTCACTATTTTGCGTAAAAAAAAGCTGAGCCGCAATGCTTCTTACCAATCATTTGCTCTTCAATTCAAGGTTTTCTTGATTTGATTCGTTTTCTGGTCATGGACCCGTTTCGGTTTTGAATACTTCTCTCACTTTGAATACGTCTAATTTTTTGGCAGTCGACCACTTGATAAATGTACCAATTTTCCAGTAAGTTTATCAAAAATAATGAATTTTTTTTATTTACTCATGATTGCTTGGCCATTTAATTTAAGTGTCACTTTGAGTTATAAGAATAAATCATTTAATTTAATACTATATTTGAAGGGTAATTCATTGTGCATTTGGTATTTCTCAGATGTACTTATTTGACACGACTTGTAAATTAAATAAAAAAGAGGGATAAAATGGACAATTTATATTTGGTAATGATGGACGTTATTCTATTATATATACTAGTCATTGCTGCACACAGTCGGACACAGTAAATCGTGGCTGAGATGGATCGGATTTGACAGAGCCAAGAGCGGCAGCGGAGAGAATGAAAGCATAGGAGGCGACGGTTGTGTGAAAAGAAACCGATCATTGATAACCGTCATTGAAAACCGTCAGAATGCCTTCTCCAATTACATATAGAACGATAGATTTTGACATATGTAGAAAACTATAACCTGTTTAACTGTCTTTTGCAAAGTTACATATCTATACTTAAAGCCAAAATCGTTCCTTTATTTTCGGGACTCAATGTTTTTGAATACTCAACTCAATCAAGTCCCTACTAGTTCCTTTATACCTATACCATTTGGCAAAACCAAGAAATACTACCAAGTTAAGGACACCCAAAAGTCCCACAATGTAGTAAAAGTAGTCCAACCTCCCCTTATTAAGGTCCTCAGCCAGCCAACTCCCTGACTCACTTCCCTCCGTCGCCCCATCGATCAACGAAATCAAAATGCTGCTCAAGTAACTTCCTAACGCAAAACCTACAAAAGTGAACGACCCACCTACGCTCCTCATGTTCTCCGGAAACTGCTTGTAGTAAAACTCAACGTGGCCAATGATGGTAAAGGCCTCGGACACTCCAGCTAGTGCTAATTGAGGCACTAGCCATAGGGCCGAGAAGGATGATACCGGATTACCTTTATAATCTAGTCCCAATGTGGGTTTGGTGAGTGCAGTTGCGCGTCGTTGGCTTTCGACCAGGCCTGATACGACCATGGACGCAATGGATAAAACCATCCCAGTCCCTATTTTTTGAAGCAAAGTAATGCCGCCTTCTTTCTTAGTGTACTTTCTGATCGTTGGTACGATTAACTGATCGTAGACTGGGATCCAGATAGTTAAGGTAATCATTGTAAAGACGGTGTATGTTGCACCGGGAACCTTGAAACTTGTGTTGCCTAAACGTCTATCCGATTGGAGAGCTTGGAAGACTACATAGGTGCTTTGTTGGGCTAATGCAGCTGCGAAGACTATAAATGTTGCCCAAATGGGAATTATTCTCATTAAGCATTTTACTTCCTCTACTCTTTGCATACTGCAGAGCCGCCACGGATCCGATGCCAATGATCCATCCGCATTCAACTTGTCCTCGGACGTAACTATCGCCGCTTTGTCCAACCATCTGTTCACAAACATTACTAATATGTTAATTCCTTTTGTTCCACACACATTAGTTATTTAATATTTAATAATTTCTGGAGTTCACAAATATTAAACAAATGAATCTACTTAAGTGAAGTTAGTCGTTCAGTTCAGTTTAGCTCAATTCAGTTTGAGTCGTGAAGTAACATGTTTCGAATAAGATCCAAGTGCTAAAGTACCTGAACTGATTCGTGTGAGACAACCCGGAGTTGATGGAATTTTCAGGGATATGGTTATAGAGGTTGAGCTCAGGTAAGTTAGGTAATTCCAGCCTCCTTTTCTTAAAGGCAGCCATAAGTACCTGAGCTGCACCTTTCAATGGTGTACCCTCTGGCTTCACTCTGACATAAATAGGCGTACCCACAAAGAAAAATGCGCACGAAAGGAACATAAGTCCCGCAGGGATGGCCAACCCAATAGCCCAACTTATACCGGCTTGAACGTAGACAATGACGGTCAAGGACACCATCATAGCAAAAGTGAAAGTGAAGTAGTACCAATTGAAGAAGCTGGAAATTCCTCTCTTGCCTGATTCGGTATTTGGATTAAATTGATCAGCTCCAAATGCTAAGTTACATGGCCTTATCCCACCAGCTCCAACTACTAGAAGTGCAAGGCCGGATACTAAAAACGCCATTTGCCACGCTGATGGCCCGGCGCAGACCCCTGCTAGCTGGACGCTGCAGTGCGGCGGATGTAACTTGGATACCGCAGCCGTTAGCGTGATCACAAGCATTCCCTGCGCATAATAAATTTGGTTCAGTCGAATAATTCCAAATTCGTTCTTATTGAAAAATTAACGTTTTATCTATGCTACAGGAATTCTATTTTAATTTCGCGCATACTTTATTTTCTAGTCAACTATTGATTTCATTATATTTCCTTTTTTGTTTTTTTACAATGAAGCCTTGAATGGTGAGCTTAGTCTTATACCAGAAAGGAGGAGATGGAGGCGAAGCCAAGCGTCTTATAGCGGCCAAAGTAAGTGTCACAAAGGAAAGCACCGATAATGGTCGCAAAATTAGCCGTGCCATTGAAAATGTTCACAAGGTATGTAGCTTGGATGCTTCTCATGTTGAACACAGTTGTGAGATACACTAAGAGATTAGTCGATGTCCCAATCGTCCCTAGCTTCTCAAACGTCTCGTTCCCTGCAAAATCCGTGGCAAACCCGGTTCAACACGGCCTCAAAATATGTTTCAAAAACAGCATATAAGCATCCTAAGGATGCAAACAAATACCTATGACGAAAGGCATGGCTTTGATGCCCCTGTACTTGACGTCAGGTTCATGTTTCTTGACATCTACTCCATTCGTCATCTCCATTACTATAGCTCTAGCTCTCTCTAGTTGATTACACGCTTGTGCTGCATTTATAGATATGGTGAGTCGATGAAACAGTGCACAAAGAGTTGGCTTGGCTTGGTTGGCTGGCTGGCCTACTTAGTGGTTGATAAGTCAAAGGGTGTGAACATGCTTGGGGAAGTAATGGCACCAACTTGTGTTTGGTGTTTTGGGTTTAGGCAATGTGCTGTCAAAGGGTTAGTAGGATATTAACGGCGGATACAATTGGGTAATGAACTAATGAGTAAAAATTTCATTTAGCCCATTAATACTATTGAAACTAACGGATGAATTTTTAATGGATAATGGGATAACGTCACGTTTAGCTCAACACTATTGGTGCAAACATGGTCTAGTTCTTTCAAATTGATATTCACTGAATTGCTCTTCCTTGTCCCAGTATCCCTCCTACCACCAGCAGTCTCCTCCTCAGCTGCGGCCATCTGCAATTCCATTCCAGACCCTGCCTACTGCAAGTCGCTCCTTCCACGTACCAACCACAGCTCCTCCAACAACATCTACGACTACGGCCATTTCTCCTTCCGCAAGTAGCTGCGGCGGTGATGGTGATGAAGGTAGATTTTTACCTAGTATAAAACCTGCAGTTTCTAAACACCAATCCGATTACCGATCAGTGGGACTTGGTATCAACAAAGTTAGGGAACATGAGACAGTAGTGCTCCATCCAATGGAAAATTACAAGTCAAATGAAGAAATTATACGCAAAGGCGAACCGGCAAGCTCTACATCAAAAATCCAGTGTTCACCAATGGCAGTTACACAAGTTGATATGTATTTGTTTTGGTTCTCCATTTGCACAACATAATCATTATTCCATTGATCAAATTTATTTAAAGTGTAAGACCAAATCGAAAGACAGAGACTTGCAAACAATAAAACTAAGATTTGATTTGTAATTATTCTCCAATTCTATAGATTTACTTATCGTTTAATTGAACACTGATCGTTATTCATTTCGATACCTTTCTTTGGAGTTGATTTGTCTTTCCCCTCTTCGCTAGTTGATGTAAAGAGTTGTAAAAAGTGAGGATGACGAGCTACATGCATACAAGGTTGTCAAAGTTTCTACCTTGACTCGTTTTGTGTTGATATACTTGATACGTAGATACATCAATTTTACCTTACATTATAATTATACATTATGATGTATTATAATCTATATAGTAGGATGATACAGCATATAAATAATTCAATGTTCCTAACATTCTCATAACTTTCAAAAAGATTTTACATTCAAAAATTATATATCTTTCAAGTTCAAAACATTAAGTTCAAAAAAATGTCCGCACAAAAGGTTCACAATTCAAATTTTAAAACATCCAAAACAATATGAAACTCTCCCTTGTTTCACAAGCAAAAATGAAATTAAAATCGAAAAATTCATCAGGGCAGTGGCAGCAGGGCACCAGCAGCGGCAACAGCATAGTTAGGGACTTAGGATTTTCAATTAAGCTTGGTAGTCTTCTTTTATTTTCCTTTTACAATTTTGGTGATGGGCATGTTTTATTTCATGTTATGGGCCATTTTTAAAAAAAAATTTTTTTTTTTTATGAACATGTTTTATTTTCATGTAGATTTAGGTAGATACGTAAAAAAGATCGAATTCACCATTTTTTACCACGATTTAGTGCATGCAAAGGTTTAATACGAAATTGACTTCTTGATATGTAAAATCGGTAAAACATAATTTTAAAACTAGTTTTTGACAACCTTGATGTTTGGATACCCATGTCTAAGTTCAAGTTTTGTTACATGACATTTTTACCCCAGTCCAAGTTCTATTGTAGTGAATGAGAATTTAGTAGTGGCAATGAACAAATATGGTTAAAATTCAGCATTCTCAACAATGTTACACAATTCGTCGTACAGTTCGTTTCGTGGTACTATTTGTTTCACGGTACAAAAACGGAAATCATGACTTGTAGAGTACGATGAGTACTCGTCTATTTTTTATTATAGGTTGATGTGTTGAATGAGAATCAACAAATGTTACATTATATAATTGAATTTTTTATTTGAAGTAACTTATAAAGTTAAATATTTCATATTTCAAATAGACAATTAAATTAAGGCAATGAATCATATATAAAGGGGGTTTTAAAATAAAAAGTATAAAGAGATCCAAACCATTCATTTTTTTGACCCGATGGTTGTTAATTAATCAATATTTTTATTAGTAATAAATTTACAAAAGGTTAGATTTGGTATTTCAGATTAATTAAATTATATTAATTAATTTGTAAACTTGTTTCGTAATATTATCCCATGATTTTAGTAACTTATTAATTTTATTAATATCTTATTAAAATAAGGATGGTAAGATATGAATCTGGTTTTTAAAATTTTATAAGAAATTGCGAAGAGTTCTTGCGATGATTTGATTTCTAGAAGGTTGTGTCGATTTGCGACGAGTTCCTAATATTTATTTATCATTATTTGATGTACACAATTCTTGAATTTGATGCCCTTTTTCATGTATAACTTTTCCCGTCCCCTATTAAATTTTTTTAATTCCCGACTTATCTACGTTACAGACGCTACAAACATACGCATGTTCCAATTTTTGATTTCTTGGGGAAGCTGGAACATCTGATGAAAAGAAAAGACTAGCGTCCCTTGTCGTCATCAACAATAATTGGATTCCATCAGTAATTAACATGGTATTAACTCGTCTCCTCCACAGAACTTCTAATACCCCTTCCAAGGTATACATACTCTTTCCTCTTCTGCATACCTCAGTATCAATTTTGCTATTGAATTTTCAATGATTATCTTTCAATTGCTGAC
>JAWWMW010001639.1:264782-275915 GCA_035048345.1 Echeveria elegans | reverse complement strand
GATTTAGTTGGATGAGAATGAGTTTAGTTAGATGTTGTTGGTAAATGTAGAAATATAGTTAAGTTTGATTGGTAAATATGTGAAGTTTAATTGGGTGGTTGGATTATTTGGTTAGATATTCTATTATATGTATAAATGTTAGTGCAACAGTTGAAGCTTCATACAAAGCCTCGTAGATGCGTTGGGATGAATGAGTAAGAAATCTCAGGCAGAGAGAGGCAAACATGCAAGTTCTGCTCTGTATCGGAAAACACTATAAAGATGAGGAACTTTGTGATATTATTGATATGATTGTGTGTCATATCTTAATTGGACGTCCTTGGCAGTTCGATAATGATGCGAAATATAGGATGGCGAGACAATATAATACTCTCCACATGGAGAAAACACAAGATTGTTATGATTCCAGTTCTCCATTGTAATCATTGTTCATACAAATGATGAATCTATGCTGCAAAATGAAAAGGATCCTATGAAGGAGGTTGTGGCGATTAAAGGTGAAGTCGAGATGCAAGTGACATTCATGTCTAATAAGAAGAAAAATGCACCAGACAAACATGTGCAAGTTAAAGAATGCATGGATGATAATGAGAATGATGTCTTTTTTTTTTTTAGAGAACTCGAGTTCTCCAGAGGTAGAGGAGGTTGATGCAGGAGATAAAGAGGTCCAACCAAGCCCATTAGGATTTCTACTTGATTTAGTTTTATTTTATTCACATCAGACAATTAGCTAGTATTTGAGTTTCTTCATACTATAAATAGTTAACTTCTTTTCACGTTTTATTCACTAAAGTATTTAAGTATTCAATAAACTTTCGGATTTATCTCGCTTATTCTAGGTGGATTCCAGTTAAATTTGTTATGGTGAGATTCTAGTTCATCAAATTTGTTCAAGTGAAATTTCAAACGTTCAAGTAACGATACGCTTGTAAGTTAATAAGCTTTGGCTACGTCATTGCGTGAATAAACCCTAAACTGTTCCGGGTATAATACATTGCTTTTAAACCATTGTGCTATCTGATTCTTTGGTACATTTCAGTTTTCAGCTCTCCAGATTTTTAAGACATCCTGATACAGATTAGCTAATGTTTTGTACAATGTGGCAAGCTGTGGTTGGCTCGTGAGATTTGGTGGGTCAGAATGGAACTCAAACCACAAGAACATGATGAATATGTGACTCAAACCATGCACCAAATTTGTGGAGCAGAGCCAGCCATCTACACTAAATTTCTTGAGAAAAATCTTGGGAAGACATCAAGCAAGTATGTTCCAGCCAATGAGAGCTTTCATTCAGATATCATCAGATAAGGATTCATCTCTATAAAACACTTCATTTCATCACAGTTCCACTCATCAAGCAATCACAGTACTTAATCTCATCTTCTCCATCATTACTCATCTTGAGTAAGTACTTTGATCACTTTTTCATCAATGGCTGCTTCAACCATGACCCTCTCCTCCCCATCCCTCCTAGGGGAACCCATCAAGCTAGCTCGGGGCGCCTCTGACCTTTTCGGCGAAGGTCGCATCACCATGCGAAAAACTGCTGCCAAGCCAAAGCCAGTTTCCTCATCCAGCCCATGGTACGGTCCTGACCGTGTTAAGTACCTAGGACCATTCTCTGGTGAAGCCCCATCATACCTCACCGGAGAATTCCCCGGTGACTACGGATGGGATACAGCTGGACTCTCAGCTGACCCTGAAACATTCGCTAAAAACCGTGAACTTGAAGTCATCCACTCTAGATGGGCAATGCTCGGCGCACTAGGTTGCGTCTTCCCAGAGCTCCTATCACGAAATGGAGTTAAATTCGGCGAGGCTGTGTGGTTCAAAGCCGGTGCACAAATCTTTAGCGAAGGCGGTTTGGACTACTTAGGCAACCCAAGCTTAGTCCATGCACAAAGCATTTTAGCAATTTGGGCAACACAAGTGATCTTAATGGGTGCAGTCGAAGGTTACAGAGTTGCTGGTGGACCTCTTGGCGAAGTTGTCGATCCGTTGTACCCCGGCGGAAGCTTCGACCCATTAGGATTAGCTGATGATCCTGAAGCATTTGCAGAGCTGAAAGTGAAGGAACTGAAAAATGGAAGACTTGCAATGTTTTCAATGTTTGGATTTTTTGTTCAAGCAATTGTGACTGGGAAAGGTCCACTTGAGAATTTGGCTGACCACCTTGCTGACCCGGTCAACAACAATGCATGGGCGTTTGCTACCAACTTTGTGCCCGGAAAGTAAGTGAACTGACCGATGTGTGTGGGAGTGAAGCTATCGAGTTGTAAATTGGTATGTGGAAGTTGTTGCGCTGAAAATTCTCATGAAATAATATGTTTTTGAGTTTTATTTTGGTTATTAGTTTAATAAATGTGAAATTATTTGAATTTAAATATTAAAAAATAATTGGATTTCGGGGGACACGTGATAAGATGCAGGCTGCAGGCTTTGGCGCAGGTGACACATTATCGGATTCGGATCTATTGTGAATTCTTCGGCTCAAAATCTAAATTCGAGGAAAACTAGAGAATTGTAGCTTTTTGAATCAACTATAATTCTCTAGTTTACGTCGAATTCAGATTCTGAGCCGAAGGCACCCAAAAATCGGAAATAAGTGACGGTGCACGTAGTTGTTGCACCAAAACAACTCAAAACTGCACCGTCACTTATTTCCTTTTTTTGAGTGCCTTCGGCTCAGAATATGAATTCGACGTAAACTAGAGAATTGTAGCTGATTCAAAGAGCTACAATTCTCTAGTTCGACTCGATTTCAGATTTTGAATCGAAGACTCCCAAACAGATGAAAGAAGTTACGGTGCAGCTACTTGCGTGATGTTGCTAGATAATTGGAATAAAAATCTAATTATTGATTTTTTAATAATTAAATAAAATTTGCTTCAAAAGAGAAGCTTTTTGTGTAAAAAAACATGTATGTGTGATACCATCATTGATGTAATGAATGACTTTTCCCCTTTTTTTTAAACATGTAGGTATGTGTATGACTAATGAATGAATTCTTTGATTATTTAAAAATCTTTTCCTGAATTTAATTAATCTTATTCATACCAAAATAATGGAAAAAATCAATGAGTCTTATTCTCCCAAATTCCTATCCCTCTTCATCTACCTAAAATTGTGTATATTAAGGCTCTGTTCTTTTGATATTAATTTAAAGTTAGTTCAGGTCAACTGATAAATATTTATTATTTTTAAAATTATTTTAAAAGTGTAATAAGACTTGAAAAACTATGAGTACAAGCTTAAAACTATTTTTTAAAATTAAAAATAAAATACAAATATAATTTATTAATTATTTTTAAATTTTCAATTCAGTTCAGTTTCAGTTCAGTTCAAAAGAACAACCCACACTAACAATAGGATTTTTTTTTGGGGTTAGAACCGACAAGTATGTGTTGTATTTTTACTGATTTTACCTAACTTATATAGAGGTTATTTTAGGTGTCTGAGTATCACACGTCTTATATAGAATTACTAGTTGCACTCCCGTCGTTCTAACGGGAATTTTTCGGTGTCTTCATTCGATTTAATTAAAATTTACAATGTTTTTCGCTCCATTTATAATTTATAATTTTCAATCCTTAATTTTTATAATTTTTTTAAATTCTTAATTTTATAATTTTGTTTTGAAATCTACCTGATCAAATACGGTCAAATACAAACAAATACGATCAGTTAGTCAAATACAGTCAAATACGGATGAATAGTGATGGATGACATGTAGACTTTAGTGATGGTGGGAAGGGACATTTTTGTCAAAATCTTATTGCAATGAGATTTGTAGTGAGGAAAATAAGGGAATTAGTGAAAGAAAGTGGGTGGTTGATAAATGATTGATGATGATATTCTTTTATATATATATAGAATAGATGACAAGAGATTACAAGGCTAAATATAATGGTCAAACATTAAGACCACTCTAATAAGTGTAAATGGTTGACCCTATAGCTCCATAAAACCTACATTTCACAATTTTATTTTTACAAAATGTCATTCAATATTTGAAATTTTAGAATAAAATTAAATAATCAGAAAAAGAATTAAGAGGAGATACCTAAACCTTAACCGAAGCCGCCATTTAATTCCACCTCGTGTTCCGTCTCCGCCACATAAAACAAACCTCACACTCTCTCTCTCTCTTCCCAACCGGCTTCTGCAGTCCTCCACCAACACCGTCATCGTCAATCAGGGGCATCCAATTTCCCGCAATAAAAGTCTCCATTTTTTTTTTATCTCCAAGCACTAGTTTTCGGACCAGATCACAACTTGGGTTTCCTCCAAATGACGATCCCACCAAACCCCATCTCTCAAAATCCTATCTTTTAGGGTATTTTTCAATCATCGGATCGGCTCTGTACCCTTATGAGGATAATTGATGCTTAGGGTTTCTCAAATTTGAAGGGCAAACCTTTAATATTATTATAATTAGTAGTATTGAAATTGCCCTAAACCGAATCCACCCAGAAATGCCGAAGGTGATTCAGAAGCTGTTTAATACTTGTAAGGAAGTTTTTGTCAACAATAATGTCCCTCCTAATGAGGATATTGAGCGGCTGCGCTTGGTTTTAGGTATGCAATTTTCTATCTTACCCTTTTTTGATTTGGTTTGTTATGTTCATGTTTTTTTGTTTTTTGATGTTTGTAGGTTAAAGATTTTATGGCTTAGTAGATTATGGCCTCAGACATTTTTTTTGTTGTTTGATGAGCAAATTGTGATTTTAATGTTCTCTACATGTATTGTGATTACTGTTAGCTAGTTGCTTGAATCGCGAGTAGAGCTTTTTGTTGAGATTAACCCGAATAGGGGATTCTAACTTTCCTACTGCTTGGAGATTTTTAGTAATTCTTAGTATTTGGTGAACCTGGACTTTCCTCTTGTCAATGGGTAGCGCTGGAGGTCCGTGGAATGGTGTTTCGTGCTGGGTTTTAGGATTCCTTTTTGTGGTTTTGCACTCGAGTAGATGCTTGCTCTCTTGACGCTTTCTGAGGAAGCGGTCCTATTCGGTAGAATACATATTTCAGTTTTTGGCACTTTTTTGAACATGATGGAAAATTCGACCTGGTATAGTGATAATATTATTATTATTTTCTTTCAAAAAAGTTGCTCTCCATGTTGTTCACGTGGACGCTTTTTTTATATAATCAATTCTTTCCTTCCGCTCATCTTTGATGTGAAAATATTCTACTGTCTGGGGTACTGGGGGCACGCTAAATCAATATCAGTACTTTAGTTATTTGGGAGATCGCCCCTTCGGGATATTATATTCACAGGCTCAAAGGGCAATCACACTCTGACTCAAGGCCTATTTTTGACAGTGTTTATTGGTTTTTGATTATTTTATTAATATCTAAAGTACCTAAAGCTAACGGATCTTGAAGAAGTAGAGTCTAATTTTTGAATCAAATTTTCTGGATAACAGTGCAGTTAACATATAGTTATCATACATTGTAATTTCGTCAATTTTGTTAACGACTACTAAGTAATTTGTTTAGGATGTAACATGTAAGATGCCTCCTCTAGAACACATTATTGTGCAAACATGTAGATTCTGAACTTGTGATATTGTGATCGTCTCATTTCATCAGGCGTAATTCCTAACTTGTGGTACAACTTTATTTGTATTTATCCTTGAGTTAGACGGCATACTTATGATTTATGATGCATTTACGGTCTACTTGTACCCGGGGGCTAGAGCTACTTATATTTACTTGTCATTATGTACTGTGTATACGAGCTACTTATTTACATTGAGCTATCTGCGAAAGCACTTTGCATTGGGATGTTCTTTGTCTACATTGTTAACCAGTGAATTATGAACTAATGTGTACATTTGGAAAGACATTTGGCTCCAGACTCGTTGGGGTCTGATGCATGTACTGACTTACAAATTTTGTCCTGAGATACCTTCCACTTATTATTTTTTGTTCTCCTCGTCATATATAACTTTAGATAATGGTTTTTGTCTACAGATAACGTGAAACCTACAAATGTTGGACTGAGTCCAGATATGCCATACTTCAAAATATTTGAGACTGAAGAGATTCCCGCTGTTACATACTTGCATATATATGAAAGTGATAGGTTCTCGGTATGTTTCTAGTTTCCTGTCTAGCTATCTGGAATTCTTTATTTCTCACTGGATTTTTCTTGTAGATTGGTATCTTCTGTCTGCCACCATCAGCTGTCATCCCTTTACATAATCATCCAAATATGACCGTCTTTAGCAAGCTACTTTTCGGATCCATGCACATAAAATCATATGATTGGGCTTCTGATCCGCCCATTACACAATGTATAGTCCATGACCTTTCATATTTTGCTCATTATATAATTTTAGAAACTCGCATTAATCAATGGCCATAGAATTCGTATCCATTTACAGGGAGAGAAAGCTACTGACTTTGTTTTCTATTTGTATGTTCCGGTTTAATTATTTGAAACAGGAAAACGTAGAAATGATGTTCATGTTTCTATGTTTCATCTTATTTCAGCGTCACATCCTGGGAGACGATTGGCCAAGGTTCATATCGACTCTGATTTCACAGCCCCTTGTGAACCGTCTATACTCTATCCTTCAGCCGGAGGCAACATGCATTGTTTCACGGCAGTCACCGCTTGTGCTGTGTTAGATGTACTCGGACCACCTTATTCTGATCTTGAAGGCAGGCACTGTACCTACTATTATAATTTTCCTTTCACCAGTTACCCAGGTATGCTTTTTGATGTCAACCCGCCTCTTATGTTTTTTTTAACCTCTCCTTGGCATCAGCATTAATGGAACATGCTTCCACTCCAATTTTGTGAGAAACTTTATAAGTAGCAGAACCAAAATAGTAGCAATGCCATATTGGTCTACCGAAGTTCACGAATAAAACTTCCAAAATACCCGTGAACTGTTTGTCCAATATGACATTTGGGGTACTTTGATAAGAAAAAATGCGCTCAGTGTGTTTAGGGATCAGTTACTCGAATCTTACAGCATATTATTGCTCAAGGCTCACCATTGAGGCAAAAGACACCTGTAAAAGAAAAAGAAAAACCGCACTGTGCCGGTTACTTATGGTTGAATTATTGTTTTTTGAAATTAGGTGTGGGTGATCTAAGGATATTCCCAGAAGAAGAGTTGGAGAAATACGCATGGCTAGAAGAAAAGGAAAAACCGGATGATTTTGTGGTTTTTGGAGCAATATACAGAGGGCCACGAGTCACCTGACCCACCCTAGAATAATAAGATCTCCTTCTACAAGTTCCTACTCCAAACATCAGTGCCCGATGGATCAGTCCTTTACACGAAGCTTATTCACTGAATTGAAGGATGTATGAATGATGATCAAGCCTTTAGGAACGTTATGGTTGTGAACTGACCAGTCGGTGCGGTCTACTTTCTTTTCGAGATAGCTTCTTAATTTGGATGCAGGCAGGCAGGAATTTTGATATAAATTAGTTGCTGGGTTGAAATGTAATGGGGCATATTTACTGAATCCGCACTCCCATTTCACAAATACAGATTTCTCATCACATTTGCCCCAGAAAATAATGATTCATTCTTAGAACTTACTGCTATAATTATAACTTTGCCTTTTATTTTAATAATTTAATCAAAACGGGTACTGATCTTAAGTTGGCACCTGGCATCTCTCTTCAAAGTTTAGCCTTAACAAATGTCAAAAAGAATGATAAGGGTAGGGGATGAAGAAAATCATTATCATTGATGGTTAAGTTACATCTTGGTATATAAGAGGGACTGAACCATCCTTTAAAGATGCACTGCAATTGTTGATGGGAAGTCCATTGGGATTGTTTTGGTGTATGCTAGCAATAATGCTAATGAGAGGGAGGTTTTGTGGAAGCACTATTGCTTGGAGATTTGAACTACGTTGCGGACCGAAAGGAGAAGTTGAATGGCTCTTAGAGTCAAAGAGAAAGAAACAGAGCATCTTAGATTGTTTTTTTTTTGTGCGCTATGAGTTGACTGATATTGAAGCTAGTGGCTGTGTTTTCACGTGGAACAATAGAGTACTCCATATTTGGATGATCGAGTTTGGAGTAAGATAGATAGAGCTATGGGAAATAAGAAGTGATTTGAGGAGTTTCAGGATTGTACTGCGATGTTCCATCCAAACCAGCGGCGATGTTCTTGCAAGGAAATCATTCAAATACTGTAACTTTTCTTGAAGATTATAACGAGAAAGTTACTGAATGTTGGACTAATGATATGTTTTGCAGGAACTTATGTATGGTTCAAGCTGAACTTAAAAAGAGGAAGCTGATGATGATGAAGTATTTTATCCCCTTAGACAAAAGGTATGTACAAGAGGGTTTAGAAAGCTAGAGCTTAGTTGTTGATGATGCAACGGCGTTGTGCGATGAGAGGTGAATGTAGTACAAGTTAGCTGCACAATTCTCCGACCGTCTTCGTCGGAACAACTCCAATGGTGAATTTAGTGAATTTAATACAAGCTAGCTGTACATTTTTTAAAGAAATTCGGACCAGACTCATTGACCGGTTAGTGCCACATAGGTACAGAAAAAAAGGAAATTAGATCTAGTGCTATTTAAATTATAATATTTTTAAACAGGGTATATTTACTCGTTCGCGTGTTTTCTTTTCGGTTCTTTTCAGTGATGCTTTTGTTGAACCGATAAGGATAATTTGTGTATAAATTATATGATATTTTCTTTTATTTTCCTGATATTTATTGACCAAAATCATCTATTAGCTTGTCCGACCCGATTTTTTTTCCAGACTCCATATATATTCGACCCTACGTCACATACTTCCCGTCTCCGCCCCTATCTTGCCAAAGATGAAGCTGTGTTGGTGGAAGAGTATCAAAAAAAATCAAACAGTACCAGCTGCTCTTTTACAAGCAAAGATCAAAGATGATAAAGGAAGGGGATTTGAATACCAAGTTCTTCCATAGTGTCCTCAAAAGCAGGAAATCTCGGAACAATATATATGAAGGTGAAGTGTGCTAATGGTGAGGTGGGTACTGAGGCGCAGGGTCGGATGCACATCTAGAGGGGGCTCCGGCCCCAATAATTTTTTTTCATATTTTAGGTATATAGATGTAATTTACAAATTTTTATAATTTAATTTTCTAAACTATATTAGTGCTACCGATCTTAATATAAAATCAATATAATAGAATTAATTGTCCACCACCACACATATAGCGACAGAAATTTTCGTCAATAAAACTCTAATTTCGTTGCTAAAAATAGTAGGAGAATAAGACAAAAAGACAAAAAAGAAATTCAAAATTAAATATTAAAATTTTGCAAATTCATATGTACAAATTTAAAATTTAAAATTTTAAAAAATAAAATTAGAGCTGAAAACGTTGGAAACAATATGGAGAATCGAACGAATATATAGATAAGAGTGTATGTTCATGCTTGGTTTCGTCGGAACGACGGACTCACTTCTAGTAAAATCAGGTTAAAATTAGATTCAAATAAGAACAAAGACACATTAACTTAGTAGGAGTAGTAATAGATTACTACACTGAATACTCATTTTTTGTTAATTGTCATCAAGTACATGTTGTTTTTATATTAAAACATAATAATTGTACGAAAGATTAATTTTAATTTATGTGTTTTTAGTATTCGATCAACCAATATAATTTAACATTTGCTTTAATTGTTGCAATGGTTACACTCTTAATCATATTACCATAGAGCTTATGTTTGAGGTCCTAGACGTATCACCGTTTTTAGTTTGGTGATGGTCCGGTTCTTATGGGACGCAGAAAATTATTCTTAAAAAAATTAACCGTTACAAATGATAATTCAACACCTTTTGATTAATGAATTCACCCATCCATTTTATATAAAAAAAGGTGAATCCGTCCGACCTACCGGTCGAATCCATCCCTCTCACTGGTTCGTTCATGAGAGCTCGCGCAAGTGGCATGAAACCCTAATGCCCCCAGTCAGCTACCGGAAACTCATAATAACAGCTGTCCGGAACATCAATTAAGCGGCCTATAGCCTCATCGGATTGGCTTTTTTCAGGTTGCAATTATTTCTCGTTTATGTAAATTCTGATTCTTTGTCTGTGCTTGAATTTGTATTCTGAAGCCATTTTGGGTTTATGTTTCAGTTTGTTGATTGCTTTACTTTTTTCCATGAAGTAAACGTTTTGATATTAAGGTCAAGACTGTGTCGAAATATTTTCGATTGTGTTGTTTCTGGAAGCAGAGGCGGAGGCGTATTAGTTTCAGTATATGAGATGCCGTGAACAATTTAATATGTTTTCTTGTTATCGGTCATGTTGAAACCGTTTTGTTTTGATGCAGTTTACATGGTTCGTTATGCTTGTTTCACGCAACATACCAGGAAGCTCCATCAAAGAGAAGCGATCATATGCGAGTTTGGTATCAGTCAAATTCTTTGGTTCATGTGGTATTTTCAGTTTTAGCACATGGTTTATTCTAGAACAAGAAACAGCAGACTCTATGTGGGTTCGTTTGATTGCGTGAAAAAAGTGATGAAAGAAAAATGATTTTTCTATGAAAAAATTGTAACGAAAATTTGATCTCATTTTGATTATTTTTTTCATTTTTTTTCCTTACAACCAAATACACATTTCATTTCTCACTCAATTTTTTTTTAATTTTTTCTTTCTTCTCCTTTTTTCCCGGCAACCAAACGGGGCCTAAAGCTTCCGTGATATTATTTGTAAATTAAACTCTCTGGAGTATTACATCAGTTTCAGACTTGTTATTACTACAATGCTACTGCATCAACAAGTTCCTAATAATTGCAGCTTGAGCATTGTCAGTGTTTGCCAAAAGCTCTGCTAGTCGCTCGCTCAAACCATCCATTTCCATATGCAAGTTCCTTATATAGCTGCAAGTCTCCTGCAGCACCTTAGCGGCTGAAACCTGTTGGAATACAAGTTTGCCAATTATCATCTCGAACACTTAACTAAAAACATCAACCAGCTCAAAAACATTTTATTTAACAAGATGAAGCTATTTAGATTTCGCTAAATTCTTTATCTCATACCCTATCAGAGCGAGAATGACGCAGCTCTGGAAGAAGCTGGTGTAACTTGGAAACCAGGTCCTGAATCTGATCATCATTGATCCTCGAAGATCTTGATCGTCTTCTGC